>VWZV01000530.1:0-34954 GCA_013397155.1 Irena cyanogastra
TTATATTATATATTATATTATATTGAGGGTATGGTGCAGACATGCCAGTTTTCAATGTTCAGTCTTGCTTTGGAAGCAACATGGATTATGCATTCTTCTTTTCCACAACCCTAGATGGGTTTGTTTTTTGTGGTGTTGCTCTGGTCAGGACACCCTCACCAGCCCTCCCACACCTGGCCCAGGGGAATTTATAATGAGGAAAAAAAAAGGGGGTTGAAATTGCAATATACTCTCCTAACTTTGAGTAGTGAGATCCTTTGGATGGGTTTGGGAAAACTCATCTCAGTGCCAACCCCAGGAGGATCCATTCAGCCCCATTTGTTTCTTTCCCTCCTAGTGAACCCTGCAGACAAGCACTCAGCAATTAGTGTGATTTTGTGCCCTAATTACACCATATTATTGTTATCTTTATGAAAAATAGGCCTGCTGCAAGTCTAGAATCAGTGTTCCTCCTACACTTCTCCTTAAGCTGCTTTCCCTGCAGGAGCACTCTGGCTTTCCCTCGCTCTCCCTGTCTCTCTGCTTTGCTGGTGGCTTTGTTTTAGACAGGAATATTTTTCTCACAGTCACTACTGAATGAAACCCTCTGCTTTTTGTGTCCTGTACTGAAAAGGAGAAATCTTCAGCAAAAATAGAGAGCAGCTGAGTGTGAGAGGACAGGTGCAAACATTCCTGACACAGCTATGGAATAAAAGGCAGGGAGGGGAGGAAAAAAGGATTTGCTGCTTTGCCAGGGATGCACTTTGGAGAAGATTGTGCCTGTGAGCCAGGTTGGCATGAGTGTGGATGTGAAAGATATCAACATGGGAGAAACAGAGGTAAAGGGCTCTGTGTGCACTGGAATCTCTGGGGAAAACGGGAATTTTCCTGATTCTGGAAGTAAGAGATTAACTGGGCCTTAAATGTCCAAGAATGTAAAGGTTTTAGTCCCTGTGTGTGGGGCTGCTCCTGTTCATAGATCCCATGGAAAGCTCTCACTACAACAGGCAGGTGGAGAGCTGATGTCTCTGTGTGCCACAAACCCAACAGCTCCAGGATGTTTCAGGCTTGGTGCCCATTTCCCACAGCTCAGGCCTTGGATTTAGCCAGGAATCTCTGATGTGCCTCTTCTGTGTCCAACCTGTGGCACAAATGTAAAAAAAACCTTCTTATTCTGTCTGGAGGGAATTTCTGGGTGGAAAGGAAGATGTCCAAGGAACCCAGACACTCTGGCATGGCTGTGCAGGATGGGCTGAGCCAGAGCCTGTCTGGGTTCTCTGCCTGACTTCTGGGACCAGCAGCAGAGCTGCTGTGCTCATTGGCTCACCTCTAAGCTTGGCAGCTCTCTGGGTGTTAATAATTCTGGATTCTCAGTTACAACTGTTCATTGCATAAGATTATTTTCTTCCACCCTGCAGATCCTGTTGTCACCTTTCAATATTTGAGGGGTGCTGCCCCTCTGTCTGACCCCCTGAACCCCCATGCTGCAGGTGGGAGTGACCTTCCTGCTCAGCCCCTGCAAGCCTCAAACACAACTGAACCACTCAGAACAAGTGCTCCTGTCCTTATCCTGAAGTGTGCTTTGGCCTTGCAGAACAGTTTGTGACTCCAGTGTCTTGCCCACTGTTTTCAGTCTGTTTTAACTGATGCAATCACAGAAGTGGTCAGGGAAAGGAACCACCTTTTTCTAGATTGTGGTGTAGTGCTAAAGGCTTTGATTCTCCACAGAGCTCCAAAGAGCAGCTGGAGCAGAAAGGACAGACCAATAACAACTTCTGCCAACAAGAGAAGTTGAGCCATGAGACAGCAATACATTCTCAAAAGTTTACTTCTACAGGATTTTCTTCTGCAGCCTGGCTGTCAGCAGTAGCTGGGCTGTAAAGTTAATCTGTAAAGCTAATTTAGATACATCTGGATGGGTTGGTCATCAGTGCTTGCATCTGCAAAATACTGCAGAACTGCTGCTGGTTTTGGAGGAATTCACCCAAGAGGTTGGGAAGCTTTTGCCATTTTATAAGCCAAAATTCTGGTGTAACAATAGCTCTGTGCCTTTGCAAAACATGTGTTAGGAAAGTTATTAACACCACTTTCATATTTCCCCCTTGCAATTATTTTCCTCAATGTGAGTAAAAACCTGAGAAAAAACAACCTTTCCTAAAGGGATATCTGGGCACTTTTCAATACTGTACCAGAGGAAAGCTGAGTAGCAAATGTTGTATTTTCTTTTCCAGATTTCAAACGCCCATCAAGCCTTTGAAAAGTGTATTATTTAGCTTGTTATTAATAATCTGACTGTTAGCTTGGATTGCTATACGAATCTGCAGAAAAATAATGTGTGTACTCCAGTTCCTCAATGTTTAGACTCATCCAAGCATTTAAGAACTGTCAAACAAAATACACTGTATTCAATGGAATATACATTCATTGAAAGACAAAATTAGGTAGTGCAGCAAAGCCCCCCTGTTGCAGTGGAGAGGCATTTTATTCTAACAAATAACTACAGCACTATTATAACAAGACCTAGAGGCATGTGATTTCAACTCACTGCACATCTTTGCTCTCTGGGTGCCTGTAATTTTTTTTTTTCCAGGCTGATGAAAGAGCAAATAGTGGTTGACATGGACAGAGTTGTTCCCTTAAACAGTTTTAAAAGATTTTGTAGTATTTCAAAGACTGTCTTCAGAGTGGTTTCCCTGACCCATACCTGTGGTTTCCTTTCCATCTACTTCTTCTGAAGCACTGAGAAGTTGATATGTCTCAGGACCCCCAAACTTTTGTGCCTGAGAAGTGCTCTCTCCCTGTGCTTCCTGACATGCTCCCCAGTTTTCACTGGGCTTTTTAACATCTTTGTGTTTTCCCAGCAGGCAGCAAAGCCTAGATAACCTGTTCCATCTGACTTTTTAAGGTAAAATCTGTCTCACCTCCTCTGAGACTTGGACACAATCCCTGCTTTTTTCTCCTTATAAAATGGGAAATAACTTCTCTTTACCCTTTAAAGGAACATTACCTCCTTTCTTGCCTGTATTTCAGATCATAAACCAAAGTTCCCAGGAAAGCCAAAAGGAAAAAAAAATCCAATTTATGGCCAGCCACAACTGTGCATTTCAAGATGTGAATCTAACATAGCACTGTTCACACTTGCCTAATATCCATGGCTTGGTTTTCCAGCTCTGACTGAGCCCAGCATAGTTACCCTTCTTAAGTGTGGGGCCCCGAAAAAAGAAATAAATGCTGCTGAAAAGGATGGGACAGGTTGTAAAAAATGTGGTATATTCAGCAATTCAGCCACTGAGCAGCAGCTAAACAAATATTCATGTGGAAGCAAAAGTGTCCTGACGTGGGGTTGTGTACTTTTGCCATTCTAAATAGTCTACAAATGTCTCTGTGGGAAGTATCAAAGATGTTTTATAGTACCAGGCAGGTTATGAAGATGGTTCTTTACCCAGTTGGATATAGTGACTTATGTGTAAATGGAGGAGGTTGAATAACAAATGCTAAATAATTTATTCAAGGAGTCTCTTAAGTTTTTTCCTGCAGCCCCTGTTAGATGAATGTCTGTGCACACAGGGATTGTTGTGCCTGGCTGTTGTCATGCAGTGAGAATCCAATGATGACATTTCAGAGCTCCATTGCTATTGATTCCAGGTCATTTAGGTCGTTGGAAAACTTCCACTTCCTCCCAGTGAAGCTGAGACCAAGGAGATGGATTTCAAGTTAGCACATGCACCCCGTATGCAGAGCACAGAGAACTGTGAACATCCCAGGGCTGAAACTGCATTTACCAAGTATCAGCTTAAAGAGTCAGAAGTGATGGTGGGGACTAAGCTCCTGTTCTAGGCTATATCCCAGCTGTAAAAACACCAGGTTTCCTTCAGGAAACAGCATTCAGGAATGCTGGGTGTGCACCTGTTTTGTAGGCAAAACCTTTGTCCTGCAGCACTGTACAGGCGAGAGGAGCTCTCAGCAGGCAGGGGCTGTATTTCAGGCACTGAATCCAAAATACATTTGGGCAGCACAGCCCTACCCTGGCAGGAGGCTGGCTGCTGGCAGCAGCTATATGTGCTTTGGTGTTTGTCTGCACCCAGCTCTGATGAAGGAGCAGCCAGTGT
The DNA here is from genome assembly GCA_013397155.1 of Irena cyanogastra. Classification (NCBI taxonomy): domain Eukaryota; kingdom Metazoa; phylum Chordata; class Aves; order Passeriformes; family Irenidae; genus Irena; species Irena cyanogastra. The sequence continues at coordinate 4,089 of VWZV01000530.1, forward strand.
AAATCAGGCATGAACAAAATTAGGCTCTGTCAAGAATTCCCATCCCATCCATGTCAACAGCCAACCATATCATTTTAGGAACTCCCCTTTCTCTCTGGGATGAACAGGGTAATATTTCATATATCAAGGCTTGGTTGCCAAGTGAAATGCTTGTTTCTAACCACACCATGCTGAGGCTGCCAGGCTGTGACTGAAATGGCACACAAATAAAGCCAGAACAGCTGAGCTGCTGCAATCCCTGACGGTGGAGCATGGAAAGAGCCTGGTCCCTGAGGAGGATCAACCCCCAAAGCATGTTCAGTCTGTGCTCTGCGTGGATTTGGAAAGGGTGACCTTGTTTACCTTCCCACTGCAGTGGACTGAGCTCCTCTGATAGACGCCAGCCCAATCTGCAGCACTGCCAAAGCTTTTCTGTAACATTAGAACAAAAGAGACGAGCCAGCCACAGTCTGTAGCCACCTAATTGAAAGTTTCTGAGCCTGTCAGGGCTGTGTTACCCTGGCTCTCCGGTGCAAACAGTATATTCCAAGTTTTCCCCCAATTATAGCTACCCGCAGCACAAGCAGCAGCTCCTGCAGCCGGGCTCGGTCCTCCCACACAGCCCGCTGGGTCGGAGCCTCACGATGGAGTTGCCTGGCAACAAGACTCTGCATCTTTGGGAGACAAAAGCTATTATTTCTGTCACACAGATGTGCTAATGTGATTACTGACTGGAGCGGGGCACAAACACAAGACAGGTCAGGTTCCGGTACTTGAAAATTTCCAGGCAAGAGGATTTTAAGGGAGAAAGGCAGAGAACCTGAGAGAAAGGCATCAAGGTGGAGGGAGGAGGCAGGGAATTGCTAGGTATGGTGTGAGATAAGGTAAACTTGCTCATAGTTTTTCCAGTAGAACAGTTTAATTTTAAAAAAATCAACAAAAAAGAGTGGTTTGGTGTGTTTTAACTGATGAACTTTTACTGAGCCCCTCCTGGGTTCCTGCAGATGGTCTGGTGGCTGCACAGAGCTGACCCCAGTGCTTGGGGGTACTGATTCTGCTGCTCTGGAAAAGCTGGTGGTACAACAACTGGGTGGAGAGAAGCTTCCAGGACCTTGCAGATGCTCAGAGAGTTCCAACCTCCCTGGCTAAACACTGCTGACAGAGAAATGTTCATTTCACCAGCTTCATGCTAATTTGGATTAAAAACAAATGGCGAAAAGAAAGAAAAACTTTTTTTCCCCTGCCACCTTTCTTTCAATATTTATAAGCCGCTTTTTAAGTAGAACCAGCCAAAACTCTCCACTGTGAAAACCCTACTGTCCTTCCTCTGGGATTCCATTAAGCTGGCTTGTGTCATGCCTTTCTCCGTGCAGGTCTGTGGGAAGAGCTGTGGCTTCTCCTGGCAGGAGCTGTGGGATGCTGGATGCAGTCCCTGTCCCTGCTCTGCAGCTCCGTGAAACTCCACCCTCCTCTGGCACCGAGCAGAGCTGCTCCATGGCACAGGAGGGTTTGGTCACTCTCAGGTGTAAAAGTGCTGTTCATACCTGCCCTGCTCATCCCGTGGGTGGGGAGGTGTTTTAATCTGTGAGAACAAATTATTGTTCAAGGCTTTGCACATATTTGCGCTCAAGTTAGCTGGCATGAGGGCTGGGGTTGCTTGTCCTAAAAACAAATGGCCTAGGGCTGAGGCCAGTGCATGAAGTGTAGGGTTTTGTTTAAACTTCCATGTGGATCAGTTTTGTTTTTCTAAACCAGAGAGTTTCCACAAAAATCCATGAGGCAAAATGGATTAATTTTATTGATGCACAAGTCCCGACCCTGTAGCTGCACATTCTCAGTGAGCTGTGCTGTTGTCTGGCTGACAAAACCTGTTGTAGGCTACACACAGCTGGGGCTGACCCTGCTCACTGCCTGCATTTCTCTCATCATTAAATGAGCAGATAATTGACAACGCAACCGAAGTACCCAAACAAATATCAATGCAGTGAGCAGGGCTGGTTAAAACTGAAAGAAAGTCATTATTCACATCGTGTTTGTGCTATTCTGGTGGGTCAGGAGCCTCGCAGTGACGCTGCTGGTTTGGTTGTAGTTTCTCCTGCTTGCTGTTTTTCTAGCATGAGTTGTGCTGCTCCGAGTAATGAGGCATGACAGGCACCAGAGGAATTGCCCTCTCGGGGAAAAGGATGGCCCGGTGCTCTTTCCCTGGCAAAACGGAATTCTAACGACCAGAGCACGAAATGCACCTTTCTGCTCTCTTGAAATGTGAATTAACGGGAGGGAGGTCAAGGCAGGAGTTACCAATGTCCCCCAGTCCCTACCTGAAACTCAAGTCATGCCTAGAGCAAAATGCTGATTGAGCCTGTGAAGTGTCTGTGTTAGGGCAATTATTTCTCTTCCAGAGAAATCATCTCCAATGTGTGAGAAATAGAGACAGATGAAAAAGTCTTTCTGGGTGGGAGAAGAGGAGATTCTGATATTTGTTGCATTTCCAGAATGAAATTAAGACTAGACCTTTAAAAGAGCCTGTGAAAAAAATAAGGTTAGCACAATGTAGTACATTTCTGGGCTGCTCTCTTTGGCTCCTATTTTGTTTTGGCTTCCATTTCAATGTGGAATGACTTGAAAGGTGAAAATCTTTTCACTTTATTAAAAAAAAATATAGTAACTACAAAACACTTTGCCTTGTCTTGAACTGAGATATTTTTCTCCTGAATTTTCAGATGGGCCATGCAACCAAATGAAATTGGGAGAGGAAACATACAGTTTATCCAGCCTGAAAGGTAAGTTTAAAAAGACCTCTTGAGCTCTGCATATGTATGAGATACATATATATATATATATATGAGTGCAGTAGTTGAATGGAAATGAGGTGTCTCTTAGTGTTACATCCTGAAAAGTACCCTGTATGGATATCTCCAAATCTTAGAGAAAGGCAAAAAAAGGATGGCTGCTGTAGCTAAATTTCTATTCAGGAGAGGGGTTTGGTTTTAATTTTTGCTTTTCCCACATAGCTGTAACTGTGGCTTGAGTGCTAGGATGTGAAATAGTCTTCAGATCAGATAGTGGGATTTTCAGTGGTGTGTGTCTCTGGGAGTGGTAGGTGAAGTGGAAAATAATAAAGGAGCCCAGATAAAAATAAAAGAAAGTGGATTTTTTGGTAAGTTAGAAACCGAAGGTTGGAGCCCTAAGAGGGAAGTTGAAAACACACCTGCCCTTAATGAAATATTTAAATAGAAGGATTGAACTCAAGACATGCTTCTATCCAGCAGTGAAAGAAGCTGAGAATCCCTGCTGAAGGGCTGCATCTGTTATGAAAATCGTCTTCCAGCCATGGCTTCAGTCACTTTTGCAGGAAATCAATTCCTTGGTGAAGCTACTTCTCACTTACAGTGTAAGATACAATAATAGACTAGGAGGAAAACGCATTTTTGGCACCTTTTGGCTTAACCTACTTGAAAATGAACTTCTCCAGCTTCCAAAATGAGCAAACTTCTCTGCAAGAAGGGTTGCAAGGGGAAGCCAATCTGTAGAGCAGTGGTGAAGTGTGGTAAATTCAGATCTCAAAATTTTTGGTTTATTATAAGGTTGTCACTCATGCAAACTCCTCATTCTCTTTAATTCTCTTTCTCATTCTCCTTCTTATTCTCCTAATAACCATGGTGCTTTGATGGGAATTGAGTCCAGGCCTCAGGATTTGTCCGTGTAGCTTAACAAATCCTGGCAAATATTGATTAAAAACTGGAGTGAAGGTAGCAGGAACAGCCAAAGCTGACTGCCTGATGCAGTGATTTATTACACAACACGATGTTTTTCCTTTGGCTGGTGTGCACACAGGCTCCCAACACCAGCCCTGAATTAGAGGAATTATTCTGTTCAGACACTCAATGCATTCTGACTGATGCAAATACTTCTTACTGAAGGAACTGAGTCACAATTTCACAAATAAACCTTTTTCCAGCTTTAATTGCTTAAAAGAAAAAAAAAATTAAAAAAAAAAAAAGGAACATTTGAACATTATTTCTACTGGCGCCATCTGGTGATTTCCCGGCAAGGGCTCAGGCTCCTCAGCCAAATGCCACAGCCAGCAGCTCCTCCTCAATGTGCTCCTGTACGTGCTCCCCCAGAAGTTTCTGCCAGTCTGAAATACAGCGAGATAATTCCGGCTTTATAACTATCCACTTACCGCGGAGAAATACAAGTGGAATTCGGTTCCGTGTCATTAGTCCTCTCTCGCCCCTACTTATCTCAAGATCTCAGAGCCTCTTCCTGAATCTGATGTATAAAGAGCAGCACATCCCTTCCAGAGGGGCTGTTAATGTTCTGCAGTGTGGAAAACAGCGGTGAGGAGGATTAATCCATTCCAATCCACACAGCAAAGCTGAGCCCAGCTCCCAGTTTTCCAGACCCATGCTCCTACCACCAGAGCATATTTGCTGTAATAATCTAATCTCTCCCACCATTAATTCTGCACCAGTTTCTCTGGTTTGTTAATAAAATCAAATGCCAGCCTTGCTGTAAGGAGGAAGGACTGAGAGACATCCTGCTTTTAAAGGAGCCAGAAGTGTTGTGGCTTTTATTTCATGGAGGGACTGGGACAGCTGGACCTTTTTAGGTTTCCTCTGCTCCCTCCCTACCCAGGAAAGTTTGCAAAGAACTGAACAGAAAAGTTTTTAACCTCTCTTCTTTTTACCTCAATGCCCAGAGAAGTGGATGTTCAGGCAGGGAAGAGAGGCACAAACAGCAGTGATAGGGTAGAGGAGGCTCCTTTACATCCCCTGCAGGCTCACAGCAATCAGGAACGCTATGGAAAAGGCAAGGATACATGGAACTCACAGCTAGATGTTCTGTCCTTACAGTATGGGAAGAGTTTGGGCTCTCCAATGAATAACAGTGAAAAAGAAGCATTTATCCAAAAGGAAGAAAATGCCCCAAGGAATGGTGACTTCATAGTCTCTCTAAATAAATAAAATCTTCCTTACTTGGACCAACATTGGAAGAGGTGGAGGAGGGTTTAGACACGTTGATGTAGGTTTTCCTTTGGGTTTCCTGCTGGGGGCAATTCCCACTGGAGCTGGGGTGTCCTGTGCACACCACATGCTCCAGGATGTCCCATGGATCTTCTTATTTCATCACAGAGAAGCAAGTTAGAGGGAGGTGATTTTCAACAAGCTCATCAGCATAAAGAGATGCAATGTCTAGACACCTACCTAGGATCAGTAGAAAATTCAGGATGAGGAATTCAAGGAGAACTTGGCTCATAATAGAAATGTGGAGTAGCAGAAGTTCTATGTGGATTTCGAGTGTAATTCAGCGCATTTTGCCCTGCTGTGGCCGACACCTTTCCTTGCAAGTGTGTAACTTCCATCTTCTCTTTTCTTTTACCATGAGCTTCACTCCTACAATTTTTCTTTTTTATTCCACCAAAGAAGAGACATAAAGCACAGCCAGAATGGTTTCAAAATCCCAAGGCTGATGTTATAAGATAAGATCAGCTGGTTTAGCAGTCACATCACAAGTACTTATTTATTTTTAAAAGAATACAATGTGTTTGTATTGAATGCTGAAGCTAAGATCCTTCTATCATTTGTAGAAGGCTTTGTCACCAATAAATCTCTGTATCATTGTATGGGTGATGATGGAGCTTCAGTAACCTTTCACAGCACAGTATCAACCACCAAAATAACTTCATCCCAGGCAACTTCCTATACTCTTAAGAAGCAGAGCTAGTAAATGACAATATAGCTTCTGGTTTTGTGCTTTTTCAAGTTTTGAGTATGTCCCAAAACCAGCTTGCTTTTGTAATTTAATTAGAAATATTATTTATTTTTTTTTTAATTGTGTCATTTAAGATAAATGGCAGTGTTTTTCCAAAGTGCGTGGTAAGCTCCTTTTGGATACAGCATGTAGAAAAATGATGGAAAAGATTCATGTTGGTTCTTTTTTATTTGAATGACATGCAAATCATGGTTCCATTTTAGATACTTGGAAATAAGTTCTACGAGTGCTTGATTATGTTTAATAGGGGCTATGCAAGCCCTATCCGGAGGCTGGAATGCAAGCCATAATATGCAGAAGGAGTGGAAAGACTGATATAGAAGCAGAAATTAAGATCTTCTTTAGTGTCTCTGCTTTCTTTGATTTATTTAACCCTATTTATACAAAATGCAGTGGTTTTGGGAAGCTTGTCTCTAGACAAGAAACCCTTTTCCTCTTCAGCAGGACAATTCATCTAAACTGGCTTCAACACATTTTGATAAATGCACCCATTTTCACATACACACACAAAAAGAGGGAAATGGAAAAGTACAAAGGTATTTAGCGCTTTTTAAAAAGTAATTCAATGTGCAGCTACTACTTCTCTTCTAAAAACATCTGTGACTTCAGGCTGTGGGTCACAGGTGTGTGTGTGCACAAGGACAGTCATGTGCAGCTAAGCTCCATGAAACTCTAGCAAACATTGTCCAGGACATTTGCAATACTGCATTTTCATGGTGATGATGATCATCATCATCTTCATCATCACAGGGAAATCATTGTTCCTAACTCACAAAAATATGTTCTCACACATTGGTTTGGTGAGCAAGTGGGATTTTCAAGGGCGATCCAACCAGGCCTTACCAGGCAGAAGCCCATGGCAAGGGTCATTTCCATAAGCATTTAATTACACGTATATTAGCAGCCATCTCTCTGGTCTCCTTTGTCTCTGTTCCACAAACCAGCTCTACCACTGAGTCTCTGCTGCTGCAGCTGAACCCTTGCTCACGTGTCAGCAGTTCTGCCAGCACCACGCTCCAGAGCAGCAGTGATGGCATTGTCTTCAGTGCTCCAGAGCAGCAGTGATGGCATTGTCTTTAGTTCCACATCAAAGCAGAACCCTGACATCCATTGCACAGTGGAATTCTTGGGTTTTAACCAGCCCTCTCTGTGGGATCAGGATGATCCACCACAGCACGACTTTCCTGTTAAGTGGGTAACGTTCCTCCCAAGCCTTCTCTTATGGATTGAAAGACTGGCAGAACTTTAAAAAGTGACAGTGCCAGTCTTTAACATGTCCCTGGTGCAGTGTGACCCCAAGGCAAAGGCATCCCTTCAGCTGTTATCCCTAGTGTGCTCTTTGGGAGGGATCTCACTGGTGAGTGCACCCCCATGTAAGCCCAGGGCACACAGTAATTTAGTATTAAAATAGAAAATCTTCACAGTCCAATTGTTTTCCGTTGTTAATGCTCACTTTTAGCCAGTAGCCTCCAAATTTTAATTCAAGAGAATGATTCTTCCCAAAAGGGGTGGGAAGGCCGTGAATAAATGCCCATTTGCTGTTTGCAGGGCTAACTGGTATTTCCCAAGGAGAAGCACGGGCACTCAGTTAATCGCCCCTGTCCTCTACAATAACGCCACTCTCCTAATCCGGAGAGCAGCTCTGGGACACCGCCGTGCCCATTCTCGTCGGTCACAGCGGGTGTGGGGCAGAGGGGAGCCCAGCCCGAGCGTTCAGCTGTGCCCTGTGAAGACCCCATCCAATTTCACATAATAGCAGCAGCCTGTAGAGCCTCCATAACCGAATGCCTGCCAGAGAAGCTCATTTACATTTTAAATGAACCTGCTGATGCCTTTGGGCAATCTTGATGGTTAATAGCTTAGCAGTAAAACACACCATTCTTTTCTCCCTTCTAAAATAAACAAACAAATACATCTAGGCATCAGAGCATCTCTTCTTTGGGTAGGTGCTTTATCTCTGGTATGAGAGCTGCATTTTAAAGGCATTCCTAGAGCTTTTTAAGCGCTTCTAAATTCCTAATATAGGCAGTGACACTGGATCTTTTTCTTTCCTCATAAAAAACTAAAGAAAACAGCATCATACACACACAAAAAAAAAAAAAAAAAAGGAAAAAAAACTCTTTCGCAAGCATCTTGGACTCCTTATCATGATCTCCACAGAGGACAGCACCACTGCCATCCTCTTGCACAGGCAATAGAGTTCACTGTCACAGCACTTTCCTTAATACCTCAGTAATCCCTAGAGCTACTTAAAGTAAATTCCCCTGGTAATGGGGAGGTGAACTGACTGTTAGCAGGTTTCCCCTCCATGCACCTTGGTTCTGAACAGGATCATTGCAATGGGGATTTGCCTACAAACACCCATCAGCCACATTAGGTGAGATGAGCAAGCACAGCTTTTTGTGATTAAGCCTTCTCTGGGAGACGCCTTGGTTGATTTACAGTGATTGCCCAGACACCGAGCTGAAGGTATTTCTGTTTGCTGCTCATCCTTGCTGCAGTTACGTTTTTAGATAGCACTCATCCATCTTCCAGTGGCCAAATTTTCACTCTGTAGCTTCTCTCCACAGCCTATATCCTGTTTCTGATTTGCTGCCGTTCCTTTCAAGGACATCTGTGCTGCACATGAGTCCTAGGACAAATAATCATCAAACTGCCTTCTACTTCTCAATGTAGTGGCCATGACCAGGAGGGATTGCAGAACTGCTGAGTGAAGATAATAGAAAATTTCACATTTTGCTGTTAGTCCAACACTCACAGCAAGCTGGAGAGGAATTCTTTTGTGAATAAACGATTATAGATACACATATAGCTATGGCTGGTCAGATGATGGCAGCTATATATCTTAAAAAGTGCCTCCAACTCCGTTGGAAAGATGCGGGTTTAGGAGCATAACACAGATCACCTGTGGGCAGATTGAACAGTACCAGATGATGGAGAGGGAATTAAAGGAAATTGTGATGTTTCCTCTGGGAGCTACAGGAGCAAGTTGCACAGCTCTCCAGAGAATTAGATGATAAAAACCAGGAAAAGGGGATTCCAGCTTGCCAGATGGGTTCCATGTTTCCCCTCGAGGCTGATCCCATCCCTTGAGCCAGCTCTCTGGAGACATGCTGCCCCAAATGCCTCCCTCCAAGCATCCGAGGGTGAAGGAAGCACTCTGAAAGATGCCGTGCTGATTCCCCTGTTCTGAATCCCCAGTGCTGCACTTGTGATTTCCCTAGCATTCAGCACTCTGAAAGGCAAATGTCAGCAGAGTGCTTTCTCCAACAGCCACTGCAGGAGGCTGAGCTGACACCCTCTCAAGCTCGTCCAAAGAGCACATGCAAGCAGGTGCTGTGCCTCATGGCAGAGCCAGCGGTGCTGTGTGCTGCTGAAACGAGGGGCTTTGGTCAGGCTGTGTGACAGCAAACCCCGTGGGGAAATGCTGGCTTCAGTTTCACCAGAGCCTCCCACAGCAGATGGGTGGAACGTTTTAATAAGTCTTCTGAGCAGATGAGCTAAATGTTTTAGGCCACATAAGTGCAGACTAGAGAGGCCTTGTGTGTGTGTCCCCGTGCCAACGTGTCAGCTTTGCAAAAGCAAGAAATGCAAGGTTGCTGTAGTAACAGAAGTAAAGTGGCAGGAGAGAAGTCAGTGGAGGGTAAGGAAAGGTTTTGAAAGGGTGAAGCTCAAACCCACCTCTTGGCTTGTGGCTTTCTGTGGAGATGGGCTGAAACAGAATGGGAGAGCAGATGCAGATTTAAGAGGGAAAAATTGGTTATACAGCCAAATAGAGGTTGATAAGGGGCAAGGACTGGTGGAAAGTATATGTGTGATCTGTAAGGAGAGGGATTTACAAGAGACCTGTCTCCAGACAGTCTTGCAACTTATTTTCCTCCAAAATATATTTCTTAGTGGAGATGCCAGATTGGGAACGGCACTAGGAGCCCAGAATGTGCTAGCCTTGAAAACCAGCTTTAGCAAGAGAAGGAGGAAATAGGCTGTTTGTTTACTGGAAAGCTCTCCCAGGGCAGCAACAATCTGCAATATTGATTAGGAATAAAGGGAACACATAAAATGAGTGTTAATTTGTAAGACAAAGCTCAAATATTTTGCAAGAATATAACATGGCACTGTTACCTGTACCTGGTTATTGTGATTTAGGAGTGCCTCCTGTGTCCCCCTGCAGTGCCTGCACTGTGCTCTCCCCAAACTCCTCAGATTCAGGAGCAGGGGCTGCCCAGGCAAGACCACAACTCTGGATTTTTTCCAGTTACTGGCGATCTGTAGAAGCTGCAGCATATCCACCCACAGTGTGAGGATGGTATGGCACTGGGATCCAGGCAGGAGTGTTTGTGTGGGCAGATGATGAGAGGACAGAGAACAACCCATTACTCACCCACAAACGAGAGTCTCTGATGGGATGTGATCTGAGAAAACAAAATTCTTGAGGAAGTGACGGAATATCAAAATTGAACATTGGAATGAGAGGTTATAAGCCATTTTTCAAATGGTTCAAAGTCCCCTATGAAGTCATCAGTTAAGAAGACACACATCAGAATGGAATTAGACCCCATGGGCCAAAATTCAGTGTTTAGCTGAGAATTGTAAACTAACAGCAACATTCAGTCCTGGAATCTGAGTCCTCACTGAGGCAAGAAACCAAAAACAGATTCACAGAGAGGTTGGGTCAGCACACCCACTGGCAAGCAACTTTTGGGGCAAAATAAAGAGCACTTAACTCAATCATTGCACTTGGAACTCAGTTGGAGGAGACACCTGGTAACTCTTCCCCCTAAAATCCACAACCTCTCCCTTTCCCCTGGGGCCTGCAGAGCTGGTGTCCCTTTTCTGCAGGGGAAAGTTTTCTTCCTCAATTCTCCCTTTCTTTCCCAATTCATTTTCTGATCAGAAAAGTGGAAATTGGAGGAAATGTTCATCTCAGCTGCGGAAATGTTCCTGACAGTATAGTATCACATGCATTTGTCAGTCCTGCTCTCAGCAGCTAAAGCAAAGAGGCTCCATCACTTTTGCTATGGCAACCACTCCATGCACTTCAGTTAAACTTCACTTAACTTCTTTTCCCTTGGTGATATTCAGCTTGAATTGTCCTTCCCATGGTCAAAAAGGCTGCAACAGCCACTCTGAATTCCACCTGTATGGACAGAAATTGAAGGCTCAGCCAGCCCAGCCACTTTCACAGTGCAAACTGCCTAAATTAAAACATCTGCAGTGTCTCTACCTAGACAAATAAATCCAAATTAATTCAATCTTAGGCAGGAAAGTTTGTTTATTCATTAAACAGAGTAAAATGGTGAGTCAATTTGTAGATATCAGGGCTGGTATCAGCCTTCTGACACAGCAGTGTGAAACCGGCAGCACACGTTCAGAGCAAGCTAAAGAATCTCACTCTTCCATCTTCCAGACAAACAAAGAAGGAAGGAATCAATTTTAAGGTGCCTCTTTCTTTTTTTGAGGGGGTGATGAGTCATCAAGGAACCTTCTTCAGAGTTCACCTTCTCCATCCCACTTCTGGAGGAGTCTCTTTCCAAATTTCTGAAGATAAGTAATTCTTCCTGTACTCCTGTGTCAACTCCCTCCTCTCTGCCTGTGCTGGTCCTGTGGTCTGTCTTGTTTGCAAGATACTCCTTGTCAGGGAATAACTAATGGCACAGTGGTGTCAACTGGAAAATATCCCCAAACCTCATTATTATTGTCTTAGATGTCTGTCATCCCAGATCGACCTGATCCTTCGGAGCTGTTTTATGAAGAGGAGCATGTAAACTTACCCTGCTACTGGTGAAACAGGAAAGAAATTTAGGAACTATTAGCCTTTGAGGCACAAACTAAAAGTAGTGGCATTTCTGTTAATTCCCCTAGAGTCATTGCTTTTACTTCCTGCCTCGTTGTTATTTAATCTCTTTGTACTATTTCTACATTTGAATGTCACAGGTTTGACTCTGATGCAAATCACTTCCCAATAAATCATGAGTGTAGTTGACTCAATCAGAGGTGTGCTGGGGAGTTCAGATGAAATAATAATTTCCAAAAGTTTTCTCCCCAGTGAAATTTCTCTCCCCCAAAGAATCTGAGGAATGCATGCAGGCGGGTTAAAGCCTAGGGATTAGGCTCTTTGCAATGTCCCAATCCAGTTTTTTTACTCTTCCAGTCCACTTTTATTACCAGTCCACTTCTGCACGGAATTTTACCTGGTGGTGAATAGATTTGCCTGGAACTGCAGATTGCTTTGCAGCCTAGATATTTGTAAACCTCAGGATATTTGTAAACAGGGAGACAAAGCAAGAGGTAACTGTATATAAATATAGACACATACATATGCAAATCCTTCCTGCAACTTTGCTCACACCTTGAATTGCACAGGTTTAAAATTGGCTGTTGCTGAGATATTGAGATTCAGTGGCTTCAAGTCCTTAAGCAACAACTCTGAATTGTGCAGAAACCATTGGTGACAAGACTACTCTGTGCAGGTGCTAGTGCAGTTTTCTTCCACACGACTTTGCTGGTGCTGAAGGGCTCCTGGTATTCCAGCTCTGGATTCCAAGCAGACACAGTGTCACCTAGAGGAGAAAGCATGGCCATGCACACCGAGATACAAAGGGAAAATATCTTTTAGGGGAATAAATGTCCCGAATGAAACCAGTGTCTGTACTGATGCAGTTTTCCCTTCCTCATTATCTTTCTGGATTCTGTGTGCGCGTGGGCACAGGGCATGACATGAAGGTCTCTTGGGAAACTCCTTTGTGATAAACCATAAAGAATATCTCACTGATTTGGGTCATTTATGTCTTTCTATTATCTCCTCCTTATTTCCCTTCTCAAGAGCACGGCAGGCTAACAATAACTTTTGATACTTCAGTGCCCAGTTTGAAATGTAGAAATAGCTCAGATAGTGAATTACTCCTTTGTAATTGGAGACAAGAACCAGCAGGAGCCAGAAGGAGGATGATTGGCTTGCATTCACGTTCTCCTTCTAAAGGCCCTGCTGTTTCTTTGCTTCTACTGTACAGGAAGCAGACAAGCTGTTATTTCTCGTTGTTGAGTACAATAGGGCTTGGAAGAAATGTGTTGGGTTAATATTAACTGCCTGTATTGAAAATCTTGGCAGACTTAACTCAGTCCTGTACCTTTGCAAGATGTGATAGATAAATGAATTATTGAGTAGTTCACTGCATGGGAGGTATTTCAGTCCTGCTGTAGAATAAAAGATATTTCCTCCATAGGCATTTCAGAGCATTGTACTGGTTTTGGCCAAAGTTTCCTTGGGCATGTCCCTGCTGTGCAGCCTCTCCTTTTGGAGAGCTGGTATAATTTGTCCCCACAGATGGATATATTTATTTTATAAAGCACCCAGACAACTCACTGGCATTTATACTTCTTAATGATAGGCATTAGGAGAGCATTAAACATAGTGGTCCTGGGGCTAGTCGCTTGATTGCGTGTTAGGATTTCATGCAGTGTAGGAGGGGGAAATGAGCAGTAACAATAACACAGCTTCAAAATATGCTCTTCAGTGAAAGTAAGAGCAGTTCCAAAAAAGGTTCTCATGTGGGAGAGGCATTGACACAAGCCTGTCAAGAAAGGTGATCACAGTCCAATGTAAATTGTGCCCAGGTCTTGGAAGATAAAAATCCATGAGCAGGGGTAACTTTGCACAAGTGAATTCTCCCCTAGGAAATGCAGATGACAAACTCATTTGAAGAGCATTTCTTGAGATGCAATCAGCTGCCTCCAGGCTTTGGGCACAGCATGTTATTTAGATATTACCTCATGGGAAAAGGGGTTTAAGAGACCTTTTGTTTAAAAGCATTTGCTTTAACCAGGCCCAGTAATTATAGTCAGAGGACAGTGCTATGATCACATATAAAAGTCATAGGAACCCCAGTTAGTTTAAGAAAAATAAAGGTGCTACTAGTACAAAAAAACCTGAAAAATAACAGAGGATAACTCTGATAAAAGCATTCCATTCAAGTGCCAGAGTTTCAGACACTCTGGGTTACAGATTTTCAGGATCACTGTTAGGGGACATGGAAGGTCTTGAATCTGCATAAGAAAATAAACAGCAAGTCTAATTTTCCTGCTTCCCATTAATAGAGAGCATATCCCAGTTCTTCATACCACTGGATCTCATCTCTGCCAGCTACCTGCTCTTTGCAGGTGTTGAAGTCAAGGTATAAGTGTTCTGCTCTATAGCAGGACATATGAGTAACTCAACAAAGAAAATCTCAAGATGACAGGGCATTTTTTAATTTCTTTTCCCTATTAGAAGCCACAGAGAGTTCTTAAAGGTTAGGTTTGGCTCAGCAAGCATGAGTTCTTGCAAAGAAGCACCTCACTTGTTAGCTGACACAAGAAGAACTCCAATTTACATTTGGAGGATGTGAGTAAGTGGTCAAATAGGCATTTCTTTGGCAAACAGAACTGTTAATAATTGTATTTATTGTAAGATTAGACACAAGGCTGAGATGTGCTGAACACGAGCTGATCACTTGCAACTTCAGTTGTTGTGAGGGGCAGTTTGCAGGATTCCATGCTGCTCTGGATTGGATCTTCCAAAACCAAGACTGTTTTAAAAGGTTGCAATGAGTCATTTTGAAGATTATTTGATGATTGTTTCCTGAACTGGGAGTTTGCTTGCCCAGACACTACTTGTGCTCACTCTGTAGTTGGTGGGATTCAGTCGACTGCAGCATAATATTTAGTCTCCATAAGAACAGCAGGCCTGACTCACAGATGTCTTTGACATCTGGTAAATCAATTCATTTTAATTCAGGATCTTCTACCCACCCAGTTGCCCCTATCCTGATGACTTGGAAGAGTCACTCTGTGTAGGCCATAAAATCATACTTATGCAGGTGATTTCTGAGCAGTGCAGTGAGCTACATGCAAGAACTCCTACAAACATGGTGGTATTTTACTACCCAGCACTTTTGTGCTATAATTGTTCAGATAAAAGTAGATACCTGCAGAAGAAATGGGGTGGATTAGTTCAGATCTTCATACTCAGAAGGATCTGACTGGGATAGACATGAGTTTGTTAATAAGAGTACACAAAGGTTCTTCAGTTGTTATCGTGGCAGGGGGAGCACACATTTATTTTATAATCATTTGCGATCATATTCCTGGATTGGTGTGTTCCTGTAGGTTAATAGGTACAGGAACCCCATAATTCCTTACTTATAGCAAGCTAATTGGTAGTGGGTTGAGGTCTGTGCCTAACATATGACAAACCTCACATTTTGGGAAAGAGAGAAAAGTAGAGAAGAGAAATCCTATTAAGTCTTGTCCTTCGCTAACACCGGACATACTGCACATCAAATCCTCTGCTTGTGTGTTAATCACCCCACTCATTAAGCAGTGGAAGCTGATTAAACAAAAGTCACTCAGAGGGTCTGATGATGGAGGCTCTCTTAAGTTCCAAAGCAGATCAAATTAGATGGCTGGATAAGTATTTGCATACATTAACATTAACTAGCCCTTTCTTTTGTAAAGATCTAGGCAATATCTTTCTGAGTGAAGCATCAGGATTTTAATCATATTCTCTCATGATCAGTTCACTTATGTTTCTAATATTGCAAGTCTATATCTACAAACTAAGAGATGATGCTTCATTAAAAAATAATGAATAAATACATGTTAGGTAGGTGTAAAGATTGATAGGAAGGTTGCTCTTTTTGAATCAACATGCACGGAACAGTTACAACTGCATTTTGCATTGCTTTAGATTCAGGAGTCATTGAGACCTAAACCCCAATGACCTAGAGATTAGATGTGCTCAGTGTCCCGAGTCATCCAGACCCTCTGTCATCTGTGTGATGTATTAATGTCATTGCTGTTGCATTTCAGGGGTTGTCCAATCTTGCAGTGTCATTTCAACTTCCAGCATTATGAAAACCTGCGGTGCCTGTTCAGGTGCAGGTAGGTAACCACAGACAGAAGAACTGTTTGTACATTTCCCAGCGCTTCCTGTGCTGCTTCTGACATGCTGGGCATTCAGGGATCCTGCTGAAATCTGTGGAAGCTGCATGTCTTCTGCCCTTTGTACAGGATAGGAGGTGCTTCTGGCACTTGCATCACAGACCACTCTCCTGTGAGTGATTGTGGGAGGAATACTTCCCACCTCCATGCCCGTCGGGAATAGGACTTTCTGCTGTGGACAGATCTGCTCACAGGCAGATCTGCTCACAGGCAGATAAACAGGAGGCACTAAGCAGGAAAACTCCTCTTATTACTTCTCCAGTATGAGAATATCTGTGTGTAATTATGGTCAGACTGTGTCACCTTTGCCAGTATATCCACAGTAACAGGTCTGTATTGTACTGTGCAGCAGTGAGTTCCCACGTGTTGCAAGATTTTTAAAAAATAACAGCAAAAGAAGCGACAAAACGCAGCTGTTGGCAGGTACAGGCAGCAGAGTAGGGGGGAAAAAAAGAGAGCAGCCATAAAGCTTTATCATTCCTTTCCTGCAGAATAAATTCAAATGCACTCTCCCCTATCAGTTTTAAGCAGACAGATGACAGATGCCAGCAGACTAGAAAGGCTCGATAATATTGCATTATTATTATGACTCCTTTAGAGAGGATAACATTTCAACTATTACAATGACTTGCTTTGTGCTGGCTCATTGTTAACGACCTACTTTATCACCATCAGTAACCTGAATAGCAAAGCTCTCCCTGGATATGGTAATGGAGAATCGATTTGCAGCTGGAGCTCAGCCTGGCTGCCACTGTTGGAGTCTCAGCTGCCTGGAGATCAGGAGTGGCTTCCAACCCGTTCATTTTCCTTTCTCCTTTAAAAGCTGGTTAGGAACAGACCAGTATCACCTCACTGGTACATACCTGAGTCTCTCTTGCTGCAAAATAAGCCTATGTCATTCTTTCTGGGATGAAACCTTGTGAAAAGTCCTAATCTATCAGGATTTGCTGTCACACTGCAAGTAGTTGACTCAGCCAGTAACTCCTGACTGGTATAAAGAGCTGAGAAAACATCTTCCTGGGAGAAAAAAATTCTTTTGCATCATTACCCAAAGACTAAATATGCCTGTGGGTGGGCTAATTGCTGGGCCTCTCATAGTTCAGGTTCTTTGGCCGTGGTGCACACAAAACATCACAAACCACTTACTGATGCTGGTGATATTATCCTTTTAACTCACAATTTTTTTTTTTTTTCAATCTCACTAGTAGGAATAGGTCTCATCACCGAGCCTCTGTCACTGTATTTTAAGCATGGCAATCAATAATCAGAAAACCTTACAGGCTTATAACATAACTAAATTGAAAACCTAAGGGTGGCTCGGGAACCAGATTTGAGCTGTCTCCAGTCCACTGTATCACTTATGTTAAGAAAGTGAGGCTGGTTACCTTCTGCCTTCAAAGAAGGCAGAAGTTCCAGATGTCTGTTTTTCTACAATAGGAGGTGTGCTTTAAAGTCTGCAGTATTTAAACCTGACAAATAATCTCCAAAGCAGTGTGTTACAACAAATGCAATCTGTATTCTTGTCCCCAAACACCTTCTAAATTCACACCCTCTGAATACTCAGGATGTCAAGAGATTCTTTAATTCACCTCCCTGCCCTTGGACGCAGATCCATCCCCTCTTTTGATCAGAGGTTGCAAAGTTCCCCAGTTTGATGTCACTGAGCACCTCAAGGGTTCTGCTCAAAGAATCAGTGAGAAGAGGTTCTTTTCTAGGTTAATTTATGTGAATGGTTGGGTTCTTCTGAAAAGGACAGAAAGTACCATCTCAGGAGCCTCCTGTCCTTATAAAGATCAGAGAGTGTGACAGTAGTTTCTACAGCAATAGAGTGAAAGAGCTTGGATTACCTCTTAGGGCACTGAGAATATGATCTGAACCTTAACATAACACAGCTGAAATTCCTCCCATTCTGCAAAAGAAGGAAAGATGTTGCTACCTAGTGGTGACTCACTGTCCTATGAAATATTGTCCCACCACTGTCAACAGGACCAGGGCATGACAAGCCACAAAAAGCTCAATTGATTCTGGATACCACAGAAATCCTCCCACCTCTAGGGGGCTGGTGGAGAGGAGACACAGTTTGAGCTGCTCCAGTTGGTCCCTCAGGTCTTTGTTTTCTTTGTCACTGGATAGATCCCTCCCAAAGCACCAAGGAAGGAGAAAGTCATCGCTCTTAATTGCTCATTATGAATTGTTACAGCCCCTTGAGTCCAGTCAGAGTTTGTGAGCCAGTCTTTCAGCACTGGCATTATGAGATGTGTTTATTCCATATTAATTAGTGCACGCATTTGGGATTACTGAGCATCTTTGTCTTGGGATATTAGACTTCCAGAGAAGCTGCTCACTGCAGGCAAAGATATCCCCCAGTAAGCAGATTCCCACTGGGCAAAGCTCATTAATTAATCAAAAGCTCTGGATTAGCGTTTTGAAGCCAGGCGTGGAAGTGACCAGCTAGGAGTAGCTGAATAAAAATTAAACCCGACTGCCTCATGACAGCAGCACACAGCTGCACTCTCTCCATTCCCCTTCTGACTTCTCCATTTTCCTGTGAGGATATTCAGCTTCAGTAGAATCTGTCAGGTACTCTTTCATTTCCTTCAGAAAGCGCTGGTAGTGCCTGTAAGAAAAGGGAGGAGAGGGGGAATTTGGCAACACAAGGAAATGACAGTGCCAGAGGTGGCTGGAAAACACTGTCAGTCTTAAGACTCTCTCATCCTGGAGACTTCAAGAAGACTTTAAGCTCCTTAATGGGAGCAGTCTTACAGAGGATGATATTATAGAAGTGTTTACAAGGAGAAAATCCTCCTGTTGCAGAGAACTTACATAATGCTGACTCAGCCTGTCTGATGGATGAGACAAAGGGAGAGTTGGCAGCAAAATGGACCTGCTGCAAACCACGGGGCCCTGGTGGGGAACTGCCAAACGCTGGTGAGCAGGAGGTGATGGGGGATTTACAGATGCTGATCACAAAGGAAGTTTTAGATCTTGGCAGTTCTGTGTAGGCACAAAAATATTTACTGTGCTGTTGTGTCTGCAGTGGAGTGATGAAGCCTCAGCCTTGGTTTAGGAAGATGAGTGTCCCACTGCAGTCAATGGAGAGAAGTTCATCCCCTGTTGAGCCTCCTTGCACTGGCCAAAGTGAAGTTTTTTACACATTCCCCAGTGTAATCTCATATTCTGATGGATTGGCCTCTTCTTTACATGACTGTTGGGAGAAGGCAGCAGTCACCTTATTCTTGTCTGTACTCTAGTTTTTATAGAAGGAAAATTTGAAAGTCTCAGGGGTTTCAGACAGACTCATTCCTTCTGTCCCTCACTTTGGAATCTCAGCTTCCACGACCACAGGTAGAACATGCAAATTTCCCTGTGAGGCCCTGGTATTCATGTCTGTGCCAGCAAAATGAACACAGGTCCTGTTCAGCCCTGAGCATGACCTGGCTTCTCCTTGAACTGCAAGCAAACATCTCCAGTGCTGATTTAAGGGTTCTGTGTTATGACTCTCTGCTCTCCTTAAGGCAGTGCCTGACACACCCTGCTTCAGCACCTCAACCAAGAGAAAATCTCATATCAGACAGATGGGTAATGTAGCCAAACCTCAAAACTGACTGAGCCACTGCCTAATGAGTTTTCAGTTTAAGCAGACATGACAGAGTAAGGGCAGGGAAAAGCCTGTTTTTCCTCTTATATCCCTCTATTCATTCTGTCAGGCAGAAAAAAGAAAATCTCGACTGACCTTAAACCCCATCAGGTTTAGTATTGGGCTGAGGGTGATGAGGACCTTGGTGTCAGCTGTGGCTTCTGTGACCAGGGCCAGCAGCTGGCCAGGCTTGGGATGTCCTCTAGTGGAGCTGCAGGAAAGAAACTCAGCTTTCTGGAAAGAAGCTGATAATAGCTTCCCTGAACATTGCTTTGGCTTCCTGCAGAGAGAAGTCTGGAGAGTTCCAGATATTTTTGTCTGTTGTTAAATTCAGCACACAGTTGCCATTACAGGCCTCTCTGAGAGCCTGATCACTCCCAGCGTGAGTCCCACACTGCAGCACTGAATAAAGAGAAGTACTTGCCTTGCCTGCAAGAAGGAGAGAGATAATGCTCCTACATTTCTGCAGGGGCTGTAAAGCAGATCTGAAGGGACTGTGGTGCCAGGCTTCTCTGGGTGCTGAGAGCTTAGTTGGTGTGCAGGCACAGAGCTCTGGCTCGTGTGAACGCCTCCCCACTTCGGGATCAAACAGTGGATGGGGCAGGGAGTTTGGAATGAGGCCCCTTCTCTAAACAGGAAAGATCTTGGTCACATACATGAAGCAGAAAGTTTAACGGAAGTTTAACCTAAAGCTTGGGTCACAGCAGCACATTTCACCTACCTGAGGTGAGAGGATAGATTTAGCCTCTGCCAGTTTTTAAAATGCCATAGTCAATTGAAGTTGCCAAGTGCTGGGAAACACTGTAAAATTCAGCTGGTGCCTCTGTCTGAGGGGAAAGTGATGAACAACTCTGGTGTTACATTTCTCCATAGGAGAAGAAATAGGTGCAGCCTGAAGAAGCCAAGGCTTGTTTTTCACCCAAAGTGCTTAAAAATTAGTTCAACTTGAAGCAAATGTTCCACTACCTAGCCTGCTTTGTTAGTAATGCAAGAGTAATAGAAAAAATATATTGACAGAACTGTATCTGCAGAGTAGAGAGCAAAGCCTGCCTGTGCTCACGGGGAAGACTATTACCAATTGCTGCAAGAGTGTTTCTCAAAATGGTTTATAAGGCATCAGCAAGTCTTTAATTTAACTGTATGCCATTATTACATGCTGAGTGTGGTTTATTATTGTGCTAATAAACCATAAAGAAGACTCTATAACTTCATTACCACAGTCAATTGCCATGTGCAGTGTTAATTTGCCAACAGATCATTAATTGCCAGCACTTGCTGCAATGTAGACATAAAGCAAAACTATTGGGCAGAGTTTCTTTTCCAGATTCTGTTCTGCTGACAGCAGTAAGACTGAGCACACACAGAAATAGTTGGGATTTGCCAGCAGAAAGGCTTAGGAGAAGAAAGCCATGGAGGTTTCCAATCCCAGCAGTCAAATCATGGAATCAGAGATTGGTTTGAGTTGTAAGAGACCTCTAAAGGCCACCTAGTCCCACACCCCTGCCACGGGCAGGGATATTTCAATTCCATCAGGCTGCCCAAAGCCCTGTCCAACCTGACCTTGAATGTTCCCAGCAGTGGGCTATCCTGTGCCAAGGTGTTACCACTCTCATCATAATAAAACTTCTTTATAGCCAATCCAAATCAACACTCTTTTAGTTTAAGATCATCACCCCTTGTCCTATTGCTACAGGCCCTACTAAAATGTCTCTCCCCTTGTTTCTTATAGGCCCCCTTTAGGCATTTGAAGGCTACAATAAGGAATCCCCAGTGGCTTCTGTTCCCCAGGCTGAACAACCCCCAGTTCTCCCAGTTCTGTTCTCTCAGTACTCCCCTAACTGACCTCTTGACCCAATAAATGCAGTTTTCAAATAAAACCAGATGTATTCTGATTTGAACCTTGAAAAATCCATGTTTTACACTATTTAAGGATTCACAAGTGTAACTGGGAAGTATCATTTTTCTGTAGGGGGAAAACCAAACCAAAATATCTCATTTGGCTGAAATAATCTCTTCAGTAAAGTGCTAAACTCCATTGTTACATTTGGTCTATTCTGGGGGATCTATTTTGCACATAAAGTTGGTTTGATCCCTCTTTATCTAGCTAATGCAGAGTACCACATGCACATATATGGTTGTATGTTATTGAGCCCTCCATGGTCAGCAGCAGCTTAAAGTGCCTTGGAAAGCTGCTGGAGTAGGAAAACGCAGTTTAATGCTGACAGAAATAAAGATGTTTACATCAGTCCAGCAATGCAAAACAAAACATTTTGCTATTGAAATAGTGGAAATACCAAAAAACCCTTAAAAATCCTGTGGGAAGTTCATCTTTTGCCTGACTCACAATAAACCTGAACACTGGAATGTTATCTGGGGATGAAATTCCAAACTGTACTCTGCTGCATCAGAACAAAAATGTAATGGTCCTGATGCTGCATGTGGTGTAGCCCTCTCTCTTGATGATGCCATTTACTACAGGGAATTTTTTAATGCTCACTTTCCCTGGAGATGTAGAGCCCCACTGAGTTCAGGTGCAATATGGGGTTTATTAAGCTTCACAGGAGGTGATCTTTAGATTCCAGTCCAGATTTGCCAGCATACTAATGTCCTGTTGCAAAGGCTGGCTTACACTTTATTACCTGGAAATCTGAAAAGCTATCAGGTGATCAAAAATTCCTGCCAGAGTCAGCGTGGGAGAATCCTTTACTTATGCACCCCAGAGGATTTGTGGAGAGGGACTTGACCCTGTGAGACAGAGATGGAAAAATGCTCTGAGGCTCTCAGCACCTGAGGTGGCCCTGACCCCTGTTCTGGGGAAAGAGTTGGTGTCCAGCTGGGAAGTTTCTGTGGCTCTGATGACAAGGTGGTGACACCATGGTCAGCTCTACCCTGAAGCTTCTTTCTGATTAGTAGGAATAAGGTAAGGAGAAAAATGCAAGTGAGAGAGCACCTGAAAGTTTAAGGGCATTAATTGCCTCCCAGCTGTCAGGGTTGTAATTAAATTCATCTTGTTGACTTCAGCTTTGTTGTGATTATGTGAAATTAATCTTCAAGCGCACTGAAAGCTTCCACTGCTGTCTGTTTTAGTGCTGAAACCGGCAAATCCCAAACAATATGCAGAGGAGCATTGGCATGTATCTGGAAGTCACCCAACTAAAAATGTCAAGTTAGAGAAATGCAATTAAACTCTTTTCCTGGTTTGCTTTTGTGCACTTTTTCCCACCTCGTTTTTTCTCCCAGCCAGGCTAAAACTATGCCTATCTCTCTGGAAGGGCAGAAACTCAAGTGACAAATCATTTGAGGAGGTCACAGAAGTCCAGTTGCAATTCTTCTCCTGATCCTTAGCTCAAGCTGGATTAGATGTAAAGGATTACTTGGAAATTTCAGCTCTCAAAGAACAAATCCCTCCTGCTTTTTAACTTTTGATTAGAGCTGTCAGCCTCCTGGTGCTGTGCATCACACACAATTAAAAGCAGTTTCTGCCCCAGAAAGCTGGAACTCAAACCCCCTGCTTAGTATGCAAATGCACTGCCTGACTTGTGCATGTGTGTTAAAAATTTATGCATCAATGTAGTCAGTGAAAGCTTGCTATTAACATCAACTAGTACTCTAAGCCCTTTTTATGTAAGTGAGGTGTTCATAAATATGTTCATGTATTTTACATCCTTCCTTTCAGAAAAAAAAATGTCATTTTTCCATGAATATATAAATAGCCTTGTAGCTGCAGTTCCTGTATTAATTAAATAATGTTCATTTTTAAGCAGCGATGTACCAAGGAGTAATGGATGGGGTGGGTGCTCACATCTAGGCAGAAACAATATTTATTATCTCTGCTTTCTGCTTTTAGCTGCTAGGTTCTGCCTATGAGAATTTGAAAAAACTGCCAGCATGATTTAGTTTTTTCTGTTGTGTTTTGATGTCATCTTTGAGAAGCCAAAACCTGCAGCAAGAATCACCCAAGTTTCAGGGTATGAGGTAATCAGGTACCCCATGGTGTGTGAGACCTATGTGGAGAAAAAACCAATGAAACCTATATTGTGTGGACAAGAAAGCAGCAGAAGAGCAGCAGAAATCAGTATTGTTTTCTCTCCTGAATGTGAGCACTGAGTTAATATTGCTGAGTTGCATTGACTGAACAAGTCAGTGCAGGTGAACTGAATGCCTGAACTTCCCTGCAATCAGTGCTCCCTTGTGCCTGCTTTAACAACAGAGCAACTCCGTGGAGGATGCTCTTTCTCTTACCCTTGGAGTGGGCAGCTGGCACAGTGAGGAACTGGGATGAAGGAGTTTGTAGTGCTCAATTTCCTATGGTCTCCTGTAGCAATATTCACTAGCCACAGCCAAAGGAGGACACTCAGTGGTCCCAGAGGTGTTGCACCTGTGGAAGGTACCTGGAAGCAGTGTACCCATGGTGGAGAACACTGGGGATCCAGCTGAGTCCTCTCTGGCTCCCCAGAAATTTGCTCAGGTGAATTGCTCCGTGGTCGGATTGACAGACAGCTCCAGAGCCCTCTTGTCTGGAAATTCATCCCCACTTCTTTGTGGCACCTGCCTGCCTCTCCAGCTGCTCAGAGAAGGCTGCAATCAATAACTGCCTCTGCAGGCTGTGTACCAAGGCTTCACAGGATGCCTTTGGGGGTAACTATTTGACACCAGTCTGGATGATGGAGAGCCCTACTGACCCTTTTTACCTTCGAGGGCCACATTCAGTCCTGTGATGCTGCGTTACAACACATAACCCCTGTTCCTTGCCTCTAGTACAGTTTATGCTGTACAAAAAATGTCAACTGAGAGAGGGCAGAGCTCAATTTTCCTGAGCTTGTATTACAAGGAGAGGGTTTGCACATGAAAGCAGCTGCTGGATGCACAGCCTGGCTGCTGACGTGGCCAACCCGTGTCTGAAACCATTTCTTTCCCTGGATCTTACTGGGTATTGCCTCACAGTCTAAATTTGCAGAAGGCCCAGTACAAACCAAAAACACTGGGGTATTTTTACCCTTCTGGAAGCTAAGAATTCTTAATAAGCTGAGTATTAGCCATGATTAATTCCACTGCCATTGGCTACACACCTGACAAGCATCCCAAACCAGGCTTGTGTTCTAGCTTAGAGCAACTCTTGGCCTTGCTGTTTGTCAGCTGCCCTGGAGGGAAGAGCCACGAGGAATTGCTGCCAACTCTTGTAATACTGCAGGCCAGGAGTCTCCATCAGCAGAAAGAGATGAGACTGGTGTCTCAGATAGATCTTCTTTCCTTCATTGACTGCATCATCCAAAAGTTCTCATGTGGATTTCAGAGGGAAATCAGTATGATTTGGGCTCCCCATGCCTGCTGCTCTTAGCATGACTCCATTAAATCAGCATTATAGAGATCTATAGGTGAACCTCTAAGAGAGGATAGTAAACTACTAGAGTTTTGGGGAATTTAGTTTAAGTCCCTGTATCAAGGAAGCTCAAGTGTGCTCTGTTAGGCCAATCTGACCTGGCTCCTTTCCCAGAAAACCTGACCTGGGGTGTCTAAGGAGCCTAATTGCTGGAAGCTGTCTCTGCAGCCTGTAGATAGAGCCAGTGAAAACAAGGAGTAGCCCACCTAAAGTATGGTATGAGGAGAATTGAAATGAAGATTGCAAGGCACAGTGTGGAGGGTGAGGGTAGTGAGGGAAGACAAACCACTGCAAAGTGTGTCATGTTCTGAAGGGAGTGCTGAGGCTCCTGGAGTTCATTGTCCCAAAACCTGCTGACACCTCGTTTAGCAGAACTCGCCCCAGGCATTTGGATGGGTTTGGCTCATCTTCTAAGATCCCTGAGAAAATAAACTGCAGGCTTGGGGTACAACCTAACTGTTCATTTCATGACCAAAACTAATTTCCTCATACAATTTGACTGGCTCAGTTGAAAGCCCAGTCACCACAGAAGTTTCCTGCGGTTATAATTCTGCAATCTCACACCTGCTCCACAAAGAAGCTTTTCACCCGCCCTGGCAGCCCAGTCCTCCATCCCAGCAGAGGAGGGCACCACAGTTTGGGCTGGAAGGGGCCCCATCAGGGTGGTGCTGCTGTTACCAGAGCCCAGCTGGAGCACCTGAGGCTGGGGGTT
The DNA here is from genome assembly GCA_013397155.1 of Irena cyanogastra. Taxonomy (NCBI): domain Eukaryota; kingdom Metazoa; phylum Chordata; class Aves; order Passeriformes; family Irenidae; genus Irena; species Irena cyanogastra. The sequence continues at coordinate 29,550 of VWZV01000530.1, forward strand.
TGCAGTGCTCCGTCCCCTTCCCAGCACTTGGGGCTTTCTGTGCTGCCTGGAGTCCTGGAGCCCAGCGAGGGGGTGCAGCTCAGGGTCAGCACAGGCAGGAGCAGATGCTGCCCAGGAGCTCCAGGCTTCTCCCTGCTGGAGCTGGCAAGATTGCACTGCAGATGGATCCTGGGATCTTCTGGGTGGTGAGGACCTTAAATACAGATTCCCCCTTACAAGGCTTTTTCTACCTTCCTTGTTAAAAAACAGGAAAATTGCTGACCCTAAACTTAACCCCAAGGTTAACTTTTTAACCCCAATTTCTTTCAGAATTATTTATTTTAGACTGCTCTGTTATATTTTGAGCAGTGCTGACAGGCGATAGTTCTGGAATAGTGAAATGTCTTGCAACCATGGTAACACAATGTACTCATTGGAAAGTTTGCTGATATTAAAAAAATCGTTTTGCCACAATCTTGTCCATTAGATTTCCTATGATATTCCAAGGCTTTTTGTTTGAATGATCAGGATACATTGCAGAGAATCACTCTGGCATGATGCACAGCATTTGCCCCTGGAGCACACGACAGGAAAAAGCCCAAAGGAATCTGCTTTTGAAATCAATCAAGCTGGAAAAATTGCAACTATCATCATTAAAGGGTGCTTTTGTTCTGGTCCATTGTAGAATTCTCTTGCTTCAGATACAAATAAAGACAATAAAAAGTGTTTTTATAAACACATTAACAACAAAAGGAGGGCCAAGGAAAATCTCCATCCTTTTTTGGGCACAGTGGGGAACATTGTCACCAAGGATGAGGAAAAGCCTGAAGGACTGGGCAGTTCCTCTCCACTTTTTCACTTTGTTACCCTTTCTCCCAGTGGGATAGAATTCCTGCTTGCTGAAATCACCACTTTCTCCTCTGTAAATATTACACATAGTTTACCTCTCTCCATTATTGCTGTCTCTCTCCTGAATTTATACCTAAATTTACTCTTTTGCTCCTGTATTATGCCAAATTAAAATCTCCTAAGTGCAAGAAAAGTGGTGACTGTAATGCCTGAGCAAAAATTAATAAAGCCAGGAGAGAACATGAAATCAATAATCTGATTCTGACAGCTTGCTTTGTCTCTGTGGCCAGGCTCTAAGGATGTACTAGTGTTTCCCTCTGTTTAAAATTAATTGAACTATTTTATCATATCAGATAAGAGTGCACTCTTAGTGCTATTGAAGTGATAATTATGACATGATAATTACAGGCTGTGGCCAGCAGGATTGTGTGAATGACTCAGCACAGGCAATTAGTTTGAGACAGCAACTTTGTGTGGATCTGTCCCTACAGACAGAGCTAAAGGATGGTCTGGCTGCTTATTATCTCTGTTCCTCAAGCTTCCTTATTCACAGGAGGCTAAGGCTTTTTTTAATGGTTGTTGTGGTTTTGAGAGGGAATTGAGGGGGGGTTGTTACAGATTTTGATTCCAGTTTGAATAAATATAGTGACTGCAGGAATCAGAGACAGAAGAAGACAGCAACAGGGCCAGTCCCTGAGGCTGTGAGTTCTGAGCTCTGTGGTGCTGTCCTTTGAGGAGTTACCAGTCCCTGAGGCTGTGAGTTCTGAGCTCTGTGGTGCTGTCCTTTGAGGAGTTCTGTTTGATGCCAGGACGATTTGGGCTCCTCATGCCTGTTGCACCTTAGCGTGACTCCATTAAAGCTGATCCACCTCTGAGTTTCCCAAATCATCCTTCTCTGGGATTTCCTGCTGACAAGCCTGTGCCCCCCTGAGCTGGCTGAAAAGCCTAAAGAATGTCCTGCAAGAAGGAAGACAAAATACTTGTCAGCAGAAAAGGCTAGAAGCATCAAATGCTGCTGAAGAGCTGCTTGGTTTTGGCAGCTGAAAGCACGAGGGGATTTCATCCATTCACAGCCTGGACCAGGAGACAAGGTAAGCAGAGATATGTGCAGATAATGAAAGAATGAAACAATTTTGGGAGCCAAGAGAGAGTGCAGGGATGTGAACTTGTTTGCTCCTAGAGGGAAGGTAGGAAATGAGGGGGTTGTTTGATTCTAGGAGTTCTTGCCCTCTATGATCTCAGGTGAAAAAAGGAATAATCCTTATCTCAGAACACACCAGTAATTCATTGCAGTAAATAACACACAGGGCAACAAACTGAAGAATGAAGAGAAAACACAACAAGGAACAGCTGCTGACTGAGGGAACATCATCCATCCCCTGAGCTGGTGAGACAGTGGAGGAATCATTATGGGATTGTGCAATTAATGATGATGCCTATCAGTGTGATCCAACAGAGCTGGTTTAGGGACACCCTTCATGGCTTTGCAGGGCTCAAGTTTACAACCCTAATTTTCTTGGCTCTGTGTGTAATTGTATCTTAGCTGTACTATTCATTTATCACAATGTTTATTTCGAAGCTGCTTCCACCTTAGGTATGCAAATATGAATGTCATAAAATCAGGCCAGATCTTATGGCAGCAAAAATGGAGAGGGCATATTTTTATTCCTTGAACGCTGTGGTGTGTCACCATCTGTGAAATTTCCTGAAAGGTGCCACTGCCTCATCCCAGATCCCTGGTGGATGTGATGAGCTACAAGGAACAGGAAGGGTTTGTGTAGAACATATTGCCTCCTGATAAAAGGAACCAACATGTCAACACATGCACAAGTCACTGTTAGGTCTGGACTTGGAGTTCAAGAGACAGATGCTCTCATATCCCAAAGCTCTGTGGAATTCTGCAAACACCAAATGATAATGTGATTCACAGAAAACCAGGGGCCTGTCCTGTGGCTTGTAGGAGAGGAAAATTGTGTCCTGTAACCTGCAAAAGAAAGGCATTTTTGTTTATTGGGAAAGGCCATGTTGGCTTGAGGATAAACAGGTGCTGTGCTTGTGTTTTGCAGGTCAAGAGGAAATTGGAAATATTGTCCCACGCAGCCTAAGTGACAGCTGTTTGAGTGTCCCCCAGCAGAGCTCCTGGACCTGTAGTGGCTGGCCTAAACTCAACTGTAATAATAGCTAAAAAATCGATGTCAACACATATTTTTAAATTAGGAATTACATTCCTTATTTTTCCTTTGTTCTCTTCATGTGGCTGCTTACCTTTATAAACACCTTCACCCCTCTTCTTCCCCTACTATCAGAGAAAATAGTTGGACATGGAGGCCAGACATCTTCAGGAACATTTTCCCTCCACTTACATAACTGGATATGAATATTGATAATTGCTATCTCTGACACTCTTCTTGTTTACAGCTTTCAACCTGCAGAAGAATCCAAAATACCATGTATAAAATCCTAAATATTAAAATTCCTAGTCTCTGCCAAAAATAGTATTTCTAGCTTTCCAGTCTCTTCCCCTGAACAAAGAGGGGACCGAATACTAAAAAAATAGTAGAACGAGAGAAATGTTGGCTGGAGAGGACCTCTGGTGGTCAGTAACTCAAATTCCCATTTGGAGCAGGAATATTGCCAGCAGAGCCAATAAAGAAAGCTGTTACAAAGCAGAGATGCTCCCTGCTCGTGTTTTTAATTATGTGTGCTCATTCACTTGCCACAATAAAGCAGGTTTCTGTGTTACTGGGGAAACCACAGCCCAGGAACAGAGCAGCCATCCAGGGCTTGGCAGGGAAGGAGCTCTGAGCTGAGAACAGTGGGCCACCACGGCTGGAAAGGGGGCTTGCACCTGAAAGGTGGCTTGTAGCTCAGCCCTGCTGTCCTGGTGGTTGGGATCAGCAGAAACAGCTGCTCCATGCTGGTGTCCCACTGCAGGGATGTCAGAGTGGAGATTCAGGATGTCCCCATCATCTCTGAGCCTGTGGGATGTGGCTGGAAGGTCTAAATTAACAGCTGAAGTTATTTTGGCCAAGAATTTGTTAAGGAAAAAGTAACTGATGTTAAATGTCATTTGTTGATTTACAAAATGTATGTTTTTCTGGGAGTGACAGTGGTGCTGAAAACCCAGCAGGATCAGGAAGTGAACCAAAATGAATGTACACAGGGGTAACGTTTCATACAGCCACTGACACACGTGGGAAAAAGGAAATTCAAAAATATTACACTGAAAAAGAAGCTGTACAGTTGGGATTGTGTTGTGTGAGGCTTTTTGCTCTAACTTTACCTTACTGTGAAATCCAGCCTATAAATGTGATCCAGGTTCTCCAGTTCCTCTCATTATGATGAAGGAAAGCAGGACATATGGTCCCAATGGTGCCCTGCACAGGATTGCTGGAGAACCAGTGAAATAACCTAAGCTTTGTTTGTGCAGTTTGAATAACATTTCTCAAACAATTTATCCTACAATGACACCTGGTGGTTGTTTTCTTCCACAGGCGATTTCTTGCAGAAGTATCCTGCCAGGAGCTGGTTGGGGGTGAATATTCCCCTGGCAATAATCCCCTGGGGATTCAACTTTCGAGGGAAAACTGGAGAACACTGAGACCTGTTCCCTGCTCCTGGCAGCAGCCTGGTGCCCACTCGGGAGCTGGTGATGCCCAATATTTGCCTGATCCAGGAGAATCTGCAGGGCAGCCCCTCATTGCTGCTCCCACCCTCATGGCAGCACTCTCCTCTGCTCCTTGGATGCTTGTCTTGACTCATGGCCATTGAGGTGGACATTTGGGCACCTGTGGCTATCACAGGTGGTCTCCTGGCCACCAGGTGGAACCCAACCCACGTCTGTCTTCTCAAACTTTCTCTTCCTGAAGCTCCTTTCAGAATTTGAAGGCAACTCAGTGCTCCTCCTCTGTGGGTTTTGTCCTTCAGGGTGCTCCCTGTCCAAGGAGAACCCTGGGGGAAATGCCCAGGGGAAGATTTTGCAGGCAGCAGCAAGACATGGAGTTTTAAAACTGATTGGTGGAAGGAGTAACATGAATGAATTTCATGGATTTTGGTCCATATTAAAGTGAGGCACAAGGTAACAGCTAAGCCCTGACAGCTCTTGGTGTCAAATATTGCCTTATTTCTTGGGGAAAATAGCACAGAGCTGCTGAGCTCGGTCTGTAAAGGTCTCAGTCCCACAGTCAGGATCCAGCTATCCTGGGCTGGATTGCTCTCTGATACTCAGCATATTCAAAAACCCAGCATTATTAATTAAAATTGTCTCAGTTAGACTTCAAGCTAAATTCTTCATTTTGATATCCTCTTACTAGATCCTCAAAGGTTTTTGCCTTGGAAAGTCACTGGTTAATGCTGGGAACCACTAGTAGTGGTTAGTACTGACTTTTGTTTGCTACAAAATTATTTTTGTCACTTCAAGTTATTACAAAAGACTTGGGGGGTTTTTGTAAAGTATGTGTTTTTATAAAAGATTAAGAGAATTTTGGTTGTGTTTTATTTGTGGGTTTTTTTCCCTGTGGCCTTTAAAGACTTGGAAACTGCTAGGAAAAAATGGTGTGTGTGTCTATATATATATA
>VWZV01000532.1:0-65731 GCA_013397155.1 Irena cyanogastra
ACCTGCATTGTGGCTCTTTCCAACTATTATTATCAAAATTATTGTCACATAAATCTACTTTTATTTTATTAGACTAATTGGTTCTCTGCATTTATAACAGTGAGAAATAAAAATGTTTACCAAAGCATCTAAAAAAGCTTCCCAATATTATTAGCAGAGATGAAAGCAACATTTTATTTCAGACCTGTATCAGATCCCACTAAGGTCTGCATTTTTTTACAGGGGACAGAAGGAAAGGTGGCAGCACAGGGGAAATGCATAAAGGAAAGCAAAATGACAGATGGCTGTTCAAACCAATTGGTATTTGGTTTCTACCCAGTAATCAAATACTACAGAGGAGGCTCAGAGTGCTACTGAGCAATTTTACTTCCTTCATCCTGCAGAATACATGATGTTGTATTCTGGACAATTAGTGTTAATTTCTTCAAGAGTTGTAGCTTAGGAGTTGAGCGGCCCTCATGATGCTTCCCATCTACATTCTTCTTGCATTCCCTCTATGTAGTCTGGAACTCTGTGTCAGCAGAGAGAGCAATGTCTTCCAGCAAGCAAGAATGAACAATCTCTCCCCAATGAGAGAGTCATGTGTGGGCTATAAGCAATTTTCTAAACATAAAAGGAAGGTGGGAATTTGCTATCCCTATATTAGCAAGCTAAAACAAGCCAACCTGCAGATGGAAAGGATCAAAGCGTCTAAGTCACCTCAAAATTAATCCCCTTCAGGAATGTTCACCATCTCCCATCCACACATACTATATGTCTCCACTCCCTCCCAGAGCAAAAAGTTAAAGTCTTTGAAATTAGAATGATTACCCAGAATACTGTCGTGGTTTGACACTGGCCAAACGCCAGGCACCCATGAAAGTCATTCACTCATCCTCCCCTGCTATAGCTGGGCAAAGGGTTCATGAGCTGAGATAAGGACCAGGAGAAGACACTCCAAGGGCAAAACAGGCTCAACTTAGAGGTACAAAGTAAATTTATTATTAACAAAATCAGAGGAGGATAATGAGAAGTAAAATAAGCCCTTAAAAACACTTTTTTCCCCCAATGCCTCCCTCCTTCCCACTGACAGTGTAAGGAGACAGAGGGCGGATGTTTTGGTCGGTTTGTCACCCCAGATCTTCTTCCGCAGTTCAGGGAGAGAAGTCCTTCCCCTGTTGAGACTGTGGGGTTCCTTCCCACAGTTCTCCATTAACTTCTCCAGTGTGGTTCCAGTCTCATGCGCAGCAGTATTCCTGGAAGCACAGACCCCCTCTCTCCATTGGGTCTCACACTAGATCACATCCTCCTCCAAGCATCCAGCCACTCCAGCATGAGCACTTCCCCCATAGGCTGGGGATCTCTGTATCTCCCGTGGATCCCCATGGGCTGCAGGGGGACAGCTGCTTCACCATGGTCATCAATCACTATGGCCTGCACAGGCATCTTGGCTATGGCACCTGGAGCACTTCCTACTCCTCCTTCTTCACTGACCTTGGTGTCGCCATGTTGCTTCCCTCACAGGTTCCTACCTCCTCCTCTTCTCTGGATAGAAAAACAGTGCCCCCACTTTGTTTTGATTTTCTTCTTAAATACGTTATCACAGAGGCATTACCATCAACTCTAATTGGCCCAGGTTTGGCCAGAGACATGTCCATCTTCAGACCCATCAGGGATTGGCTCTGCTCGACATGGCGGAAACTTCTAGCACCTTCTCACAGAAGCCACGTCTGTGACCCCCTGCTACCAAAAACCAGGCCATGCACAACCAACACGACTTTATTCACATTTCAGTCCAGCTCAGCCTAACTATGTTTTCTGCATTAAGCAGAATAACTATGTTTTCACAGAATCTCACATCTGCAGAGGACAGTCTCATTTAAAAGCACACAGATAAAGGCACTAACCAGAACAAGTGGGTCTTTTATAGGAAGAGTTAATTCATTGAACTAAGGGCTGCCTTCATCACAAATGAGCATAAGCCATTAGAAAACAAAGAATCTCAAAGATTCTTCTGATTATTTATCAGTTCCTTCTAGCAACATGTGATCTTGCACCACATGATCACTGACTATTTTGAATCTATAGTATTAAACTAGACTGAGGATCAATGTTTCAGTCCTTGTTTTCTGTAGAAGTACTATTCTGTACTTGTGGATTCAAAATGTCACAGCTGAACACAGCCACTCTTTCCCAAGTAGCCCCCAAATCCTCTTTCTTGATAAGTGGTATACCATCTCCTGCAGGCCATAATGAAAGCTGGAGTGCCTCATTAAGTAGTCTCCACCTTTTGGTAAAGTTCAGCTTGTTGATACACTTTATTACCCTAGCATACAAAGAGAACAGCTATTTTCTTTTCAGGGCAGAACGAGCATCTGCATTTCAAAATAAAATAGAGCAACATCATGTATACACACAGGGAACAGTCAAAGTGTTTCAATTACACAGAATTAAAAAGTTAAAACTGCAATTTTTAAATTCGTTTCCTTCCAAGTACCTTTGCACAGCAGAGAGAGCAGGTATTGAACAAAAGAATACTCTCAGCAAAAGCTAAAAGATTTTGACATGCTACTCTTGCACTTCCTGGGGAATGGAGTTTTAACTGGCTTCTGGCATAACTCCTCTAGAGGTTTATTTCCTAGATGGAACTATAAATCCTATTATGCACTTTATCAACGCTAACAATAAAACTACTGTGCTACAGCAAAGCTACTCCTAGGAGAAAAGTCCAGGGCTTACCAAGGCTGGGAGTGGGGGGAGGAGGGAGAAAATATCACAAATTAAGCACATTCCAGAAAGCAGTACAGAAGTCAAAACAAAATATTAGACTGAAAAGGCAGAATTTTTAAGCAGCAAAAGGCAAGAAATCTATGGAAGAATATTAAGTGTCAAGCCAGAACTAAACCTACTTCCTCCTCTGCCCCATCATTAAGTGTCTTGAAACATATGCAATTTAATATAGACAGACAAATCTTAACACAAGGCTCAAGCTTACACATTTAAATATATTTTTGGAAGGCAGGTAGGCAAAGGAGCAGCAGGGCAGCACCAAAATATTTTAAATAACCACAGTATATAAGACAGAAAGCAATTAGACAAGGAAAAGAATATTAGCATCCATAAAATACTGCAGAATACAAAAAACTCTCAAAATAACAAAACAGCTGGAATCAACTGCAGCAAGGCCACTGCTGAATACCTGCTGAAAGGGAACACTTGCAAAGTTACAAAAAGCACAGAATTGTCAGTCATTTCTTTCCACAGTCATAAAGAAACTATGTAAGATTTGCCCATATTTATGTGCTATATTTTACTTATGGGTTGAAGATGCACTTCTAAAATGTGCATATTGCTGATACTTGAAAGAGAGCTCTTCTTTCAACAAACCATACTCAAAGAGCAAGAGCAGCTATAATAGAATAGCAGTGGTTTTTTTCTAGATGCCTATAACCTTACAGATCAAAAAAATCCAATATTGGGGCTAGACCAGACAAAACAGAGAAAAATGTTAAGAAACAGGCTAAAAACAATCTCAGTAGTTCAACTGAAATCAACTAATCTAAACATTTATCACTTAAAATCCAGTCTACTACCAAAAAAACCCTATGTTTTCCTGCAGAGTTTGATCTTAAACAGCCTAACCTATTGAATTTGCCACTGGAAATGCCACGTTTCCCAGAACCTGCAGTAACAGGCTGTATTTGACTTTTCATGTTCCAAATCAAATCCATCTCAGCTGAAAATAAAAATAGTCCTAAAGATTGTGTGTGGCTGATAACTACAAGAATAATTGAATGACTGCAAAAAAAAAAAAAAAGCATGCCTGAGGAATTACTTATTTCTAACTAAGTGAAATACTTCGTATTCTTAAAGGAAGTGTTTTAAGAGGTTTTTCAAACACAAATTAAATTGCTTACCTACTAAAATCAACAACTAATTAAACCATAGACCTAGGTTCTCATTTCTTGACCACTACAGCAGTCTATGTGTTTATTAGCTAAAATTAGGTAACAACGCATTCAAAGCCAGAGGAAACAGTTTGTTACCAAAATCCAGGCAGCTAAAGTTTCTTCATGTATATGTAATAAATTTTAAAATGGCAAATCACCCATAACCCAGTAGATGTACAATATCAACAATTTGTTAAAAATTACATTTCAATTGCAAACATGACAGGAAAGTCCACCAGGTAAACAAAACCTAGCAAATATTTTCAGGAAATCAGATGTTTCCAGGAGCACACAATACCCACCAAGATATTCTTTATAGCTACTATTTCCAGGACACTGACTGTTAGAAAAGTATCCTGTAACAAGTCACTATCACCCATTCATCAAAAGCTTGAATGCACAAAAGCTGTGTTTCCATTACTAACTCATTTACAATTAGGGTAAAAAGTCACACCAGGCTGTGGAACACAGATCATGTCTGCTTCTTCACTAGCTCCATGAGAGGCAGAAAACAAGGATGCCCACAATGTGGTACAGAACCTAACACTGCTAAAGCTAGGTATTACAAACCATCCAGCTCTGGAGGAAACCTCTAACGGAGTAATCCACTAGCTTGTTGGTTGGGATAAAACAGTCAAGAATGCCTGACATGAGCACATCTCAGTCTCTCCTGTTACAACAATTGCACTCCATACTAAAGCACTGAAGCAGGAAGGGGATAATCTGCATGTACAGCATACTGAGAGGCAAGACTGGAAGACCTCTAAGCCAGTACACTGGCCTCTGATGTGGACGGCTCACCTTCAAGCTCTTTCTCACCTTTTCTTCCAGACGGCATATGAGCACCCCAAACACAGTGGTGTGGTATCTGTCTTTTCTTGGCTCTCTGAATAGTGGATTATTTACCACAATGGTCCAGTCCCAGATTCCAACACCAATTTTACCCTCATTCTTCACAGTGGGTTGCCTTCAATTCCCCCTATGCTGCTAAACTACCAATTCATCTGTCTAACAGCAGCAAGCTATCTCTGCTAACCACTACAAACACAGCCACAGCCCTGAAACAGGAAAAAAACTCGGTGTATCGGAGGATTGAGCAACTGACACTACTGCTGCCAGAGAACTGGACAAGGAGGATATAGCCACTCCTGCAAGGACAAGAAGCAACAACAGCATCCTGACACTGACCAGCAGCATGAAAGAAGGCACAGAATGTAGAACACAGCTTTCTGGGCCCTCCTAATCCCCTCCAGAGAGGTAGTGGCAAGCCACATCAAAGTGTTCTCTGGGTCACTTTTAACTGCAGCAACTTGCTGAATCATTAAACCAAGAGATACGGAAACCTGAGCGCACAAAAAAAGGCCCCAAAATGCACTAACCAAGATGAATAAGGATGATTAGGACATAAAAATGTCCTATTCTGGCAACCAAGAAGCCTTGCAAAAACCTGATAATTTTGTCTGCCAAAAGACAAAAGGTGCAACATGCTTTATATGGCACAAAGAAACACTGATAGAGAAAATATTTCAGCAGAGACACTGGTATCCAACAAGGCAATATTACACAAACATAAATATCCCTCTTCAAATTAGACACTAGTGATTACTTTTTAGCTTATCTCCTCAAAAGAATTTTAGTAGTACTAGCTGCAGAAAATAACAAGTACAGAAAGACCTATGGAGGAAGGAAGGCCACCCATTTTACTTCAACTAAAAAGACAGCTGTAAATACAGTTCTTCTACTGATCAATGATAATGTGCTTACAATGCATAGAGTCTGAGAAATGGTATGCAAGGTACATGAGGTAGTACAGTACATTGAAAATTTTATATATGGTCTAATGTACATTCTTCCTTGTATTGAAAAGAGCTCAAACTCACATCACAGGATTCCAGTTTCCCCAACTAAAATTATCCTCCAAGAAAAACCATAATACAGCATTTTAATTGAAAGTAAAATCATACGTCTACAATCACCTTTTCACTCCATCTGCAAGCGTGTAGATTTGACCAAATGAGGAGGAAAAAAGATGGCCTCTACTCTGCTTTTTTGTTTGTTTCTGTGCTTAAGGCTGAAAAGATATCATCACCAAAGTTTTGTTTTTTCAGTAAATTAGTGCAAGACAGAAAGCTAAAAAGCTAAGCTCTAGAGGTTTCTCCTGAACATATACAACCTAACAGACTGTTCTCCAAACACCATCATTCTTTCTCTTATTCCCCAAATCACAAATAAATACATTCCTAAATGGATTCACATCCTCTTTCTGCCATTCCCAAAGCTAAGAGAGTGTCTGTGCAGCTCATGGAACTACAAAGATGTAACAGCATCTTCCCTTCCTCTATCTGTGAGGCTACTTAATTTCCTCAGATCCTTTTCAGTGAATGTACACTGAAAGCAGGCTGCATCAATATGTCTGTCCATTAGATTGCTGCATATCAATCTGCCACCTAATGCCTCAAGCAATTCATTATCTTAATTCTGTTATCACACAGGTCTGTATCTGCAGGGTAATTAAGATAGTAGCATGGTGGGGTAGGGAAGATGAGAGAGGGGGTAGTGAGCAAAAGAAAAAAGAAAGATAGCCACCTAATCCCTGTGAAGTAAGACAATGTTAATTTCCTGTCACTGGCAGAATGCTAAAACAGACCCTGCAGACTATGAAAATTTTGGCTTAATGCATCAAGCACACAAAAGCTATACTCTTTTCCAGAAGTTAACAAGTCCTGAATATGCAAATCCAGTTATATTCTAAAGCTGTGAAAAAAATAGCAACTTTAAAAGCACAGTTACATTGTGAAATGCATCAATACAGAAGACTACCAAATCAAGGGGGAAAAAATGGTGAGGGGGACTTACATGTAATGTATAATGGTAAGAAATGTAAGAAAACCTCAGACATACCTCAGGGTGATAGTGACTTGTTACAGGATACTTTTCTAACAGTCAGTGTCCTGGAAATAGTAGCTATAAAGAATATCTTGGTGGGTATTGTGTACTTCTGGGAACATCTGATTTTCTGAACATATGTGCTAGGCTTTGTTTACCTGGTGGACTTTCCTGTTGTGTTTGCAACTGAAATGTAATTCTTAACAAATTGTTGATATTGTACGTCTTTTATCAGAAACAGCAGCCTGCTCTATCCCTATGTGTAAAATAACATATTGCAGGCTGTTTCTCTGAAACTCATTTTTTATTCATCATCAAATGGCAGGCTTCACTTTGGGGATGTTGGCCTGCCAAAACCTTTAATAGCTTTGACATTTCCCAGATGCTTGCTTTCCCTACCCCTCAACAAATAATTGAAATAATTTGCTGCCAAACACCTGCAAATACTTACATACAAATCCCTGTTACAGGTCTGCTGTGTAAGAAATAATTAAGCAGGAGCCAAACTTAACTTTCAGAGAGGCTATCCAGTCACCTGGTTTGCTTCTCACCTTCCACCCACAAAGGTACAACAGAACAAAATATTCAAAAACCAGCCCAACCAAAACAAAACTCAAAAAAAAAAAAAACCAAAAAAAAACCCCCAAAAAAAAACCAAAACCAAAAACCAAAGTTGATTCATTCACTCCCTGTCTCCCACCTCTCCTATCACACATCTTCCTTCACAGCTGGAGAGTCTCCATCAAGAGGTATTTTCCAAGACACTCTTAAGCAATAGGTCAAGTGTGTAGCTGATAAATAGACTCTCATTATGACATGGTAACTTCTGGTTACTTTCAGTCCTGTATTCGAGCCCTCTGCATGGAGAGACAGGAACTAAGGTTAACTTCACCTGCAAAGGTTCTTCTTCTCTAGCCTTCACTTATTTGTTGCTGGTCAGTTTTAGCCTATAGGTCTGCACTAGTGCTAAAAATGTTGGACCATTTCCAGATGGTAAACAACAAGAATTGCTCTACAGTGCCATTTCACTCAATTAAATCATCAACATGAGTACCTTACTTAACATATAGATAAACACTTCCATTGTGATCTTCATAATTTTGCTCAATACCAGATGCCAATGCCAGTGCCAGAATTAGGACACAAACTGAACCAATTAAGTTGCACTGAAAGGGCAAAATTGTGGCAAATAAATAAAGCTGTAAATTTCTGACAAGTTTTGTGAAGCTGATTCATAAGGCACATTCACTGCTGATTACTACAGCAGAAATTGTATATTCTCAATAGGTACTCAGTAAGGATCAGAAGATACTTCCAAAATGCAAATGAGTTAATAATTCCGTTCTTCAACTGGCAGCAAGAAAACACCACTAGAAATTCTCATCAGGAATAAAACTGATCTGTAAGCCCTAAAATTAAATGCTAACCAATTATTAAGTTCCTATAGTATTTTTACTGACTTCTAAAATAATTTCCTCATTAGTTTTCCTTCATTATACCTGTTCTGCAATTTCAGAACTGCTCTATTTTAGTTACCATCTCTCTTTTTGTTGAAGAGTATATTTAGGAGACACATAGGTAATTACATTAACAAGGTTTTATCCAAATAAGTGCCACCCATCTCTTAAAAATACCAACTCATTCTCTTCCATAGTCACTTCCAGAGAAGTAAAGTCAGACAAAAGAGATTAAGAGACTCCCCATCAGCTTTTTCTAATGCAAAAGAAATTGCTGTATTTTTCCAATATTCTACATTATTATATCTCTATCTCAGCTGTATCTTCTGATCTGATAGCCATAGAGGTTATAGTCAAAGAAGCACATAACCCTGAAGAATGGATTCACATGCCACCCTGCAAGCAGCCCAGAGAGAGAAAGAAAAAGATCCCTGTTGTGGATTCTGTGTTCAAGATATAAATATTTTCGGAATGACCAGAAAACAAGAGCAGGCCAAAGAAAGTAATGCCAATGGTGATGAGATCCAAAAATATCACAGCTGTTTTAGTAAAATGAAGTATGACCTGCAGAAAGGTACTTTGGATTAAATCTGAGATTGCAAGGAACACTGATTAAACTACTTGTGTCCACTGCCTTCTCTAAATAATCATTCTCTGGGGCACAGGCACAATCTCAGATGAAATAGAATGTCTTAACTTAAATCATAGAAAACTCTTAGTAATGTAGCACTGATTCATGAGCACATGTACTTCCAACAAATTACATGACTAATTAAACCTTCCAATAAACATAAGTTATTAGAAGTAATCGATTTAGTTACACAAAAAAAAAGCCAATTCTGCCTATGTAGGATGAAAAACCCACTACTTTTAATATGTCACAGGTTGTCTTTCACAGCTTCAACTTCATCAAAAATCTCATTTGTTTAAGCAAAACTCCTGCGTAGCCTAGACTAACTGTAGTTCTTTCTTTTAAAAATTAGTCAGCTTAAGACATCTGTAATCAGTCGAAGTTGAGCAGCATACAGAAATTTCCTATCAAATATCACATTAAATAGTCCCGAAGCCCTTGTAGCTCTTGCTACTGTTTCATTTCATACCTCGTTGAAAGTAAACACTGCAATTACAAATGTAATAACAACTACCAGGCACTTCTCAGCACTACAAAAAAAAAAAAAAAAGAAAAAAAAACCAGAAAACCACACTGTTAAACATAGGAGCAGCATTCCAACATTAAAAAAAAAATTCAAATTACAGAAAATACTGTAGTTCTCACCTAGTCCTAGACTTGGAAATGTGACTCTTGGTTAAAGTGCAACTCCTTAACATTCAGCAGATCACTCGACATGGAGGATCACAGCTGTGGAGCCTGGGCCATCTAGCCTGCAGCTACTGGCCAGCACCAATGCCAAAAGCTGTTTTAAGACCTGGACATTTGTCAGAAGACACACGAAGATCTTGAACTTCGATCCTCAGTAAGGATCATTTATCTAAAAAAGGCACCAGGAAGTTACCAGCAGCTGGAAGTTTTAGCAAGTGATGGCAAGATACTGCCAACACTTCAGAAAAGCTGGGCATCGGGAGAGATCTGGGTGGCTACCAAAGACAACGCAATTTATCACACACACCAACAGATGTGCTGAGGTCCAAGGCAGCCTCAGCAAGGGCTGTCTGTGGACGACGAGTCAAGCGTGGGGGGACTCCCTGCTGGCGGATGCGCCTCAGCCCCAGACCAGGGGCCCCCTGCCTGACAAACCCACAGGGTGAAGAAACTTCCTAAGAGAGAAGCGAGTGCCAGGCCACTAAGTTGCCCAGCACGGAGAGAGCTACAATGACTACAAAGATACGGGAGCGCCTTCCCGCCCCCTCGGCCGGAGGCTGCCTGCGGACGGCATGGCCCTCAACCCTGGCGCCATCCGGCCTTCCCAGCGGCGGCGCTCCAGTACCTCTACCCTCCCGGTAATATGAACTCCCGAACACTGTTCCAGTGGACGGTGCTCCCAATCTCTCTAGACTGCCCGAACCCCCGCCCGGCCCCACCACCAAGAATTGCGCCCTTCCTGCCCTAACACGCTCCGGGGCGAGGGCACAGAGCCCCGGCGCCCGGTAGCGGCGAGTGTGGGGGCCACCGCATCTCCTCAATCCCCTTCGCGGCGGCGCCGCGGCCCGCCGAAGGGCCTCCCTCCCCTCCCCACCGCCGAATCTCCTCCGCCCCACTAGGAACAAAGCCCCGCGCCGCTGCAGCGGCCGGGCGCGTTCTCATTCCCGTGGATCACGACGGCCAACAAAGCTTACCTTGCTTTCCAACAAAGTTTCCCCGTTTTACTTCCTGGCTCTGCGACAGGACAAGGCGGCTCGGCCGGGGAGCGGAAGCAAGGATCCCCCTCCACCAGCGCCGCACACACTTGTTTTTATTTCCTGCGCTCCCTCCCACCGTGCGAAGCCTCCAGCGTCTCGATCAAGGCTGAAGAGGAGGCGGGGAAGCGGCGCGTGGCACTGCTCCCGGCTTGGGACGGGAGGGTAGAGGGCAACCTTGCTGTACCTTGCTGCCCCTCACCCTGAGGCGGCGACACTAGCCCCCTCCTCTGACCTGGCGCCATCTCCCCGCGGCAGCCTGACTGCCTCGTTCGGAAGGCTGGTCTGCTTGGGAGGGGGGTGGGAGATCTTCAGGCCGGGAGAGCGCCGCTACTCCAGCGCCCTGCATGGCTGGGCTTTACTCCCTGTACCCCGGCGGCTTTGAGCTTAGGTGCAAAGCTAGGAGTTGCAGCTCCTGGAACAAGAGCATCTACCTCTCTCCGGGACGGCTTGGCCTGGCTGCCGGCAAAGGAGTGAGGCCAAACCCACGAGCAGCCACGTGCAAAGCAGCCACAGTAAGGAGGCCAAAATCAATTGGGTGCCGAGAAGTCTGCACCTGTTTGTTTCTCATCACAGCACCAGAGATGCAAAGATGATCCCTAAAATCACTGCTTAGATGCTGCCTAAGGCTGTCGATTCCCTATGTACATATGTCCATGCAAGTACAGTTCTTTACTACTCTGATTTTTATGCTATTTACACACCAAGAATTACCTCTCCCTTGAAGTAGCTCAAGAAAGGGCTACACACCTGGAGTTCCTGCAGGACATGCACACACGGCACTGTTCTTTGTACCTGCTGGGTCACAGCTACTTCCACTTGCATAATGAGTAACTTCCGTGACATAACACAGCCAAAGAGCAGGGCAGAGAGAAACAAGTACTACTATGCTTTTGCTCCACATTTTCAGAAAGCAGAGGTTTTACCTCAGATGCAAAAAATGGGAGTTCATGTCTTTCCTTTGGTGTAGAATTTCACCCCCAAAGGTACCCTGAAATTTAGCTGAAACAGGTATAACTTGAGACCATTCATTGCATATATATATATATATAATCAAATATTAACTGAAGCAAAAAGGAATTTAATTAATAGGATTGGGTCTGCTAACACACACACACTATCAGATGGTAGGTAAGGCCTCACTTGAGGTGAATGCATATTACTAGTGACAAAGGAAAAGATTTGAGTATGCCTCTTATGACTAGGACCCCATATAAACAGAGTATCCATACTGATGTGATCTTGTTGTAGCTTGTTCCAGAAACAAGCTCATAGAAGTCATAAGCAATAATAAACACTTCATTACTCTTGGAGGCTAGATTTACAGCCAGTCTATTCTAGCACTAGGCACTTCCTCTGGCTGATGTAGGCAATACAGTGGCTAATATTTGCAATTCCATTGCATTGAGGACAAAGGACCACCAAGAAACAGAGACCTCTAGAGATCCCAGAGATGGGTTTCAAAGTTCAATGCTGTCTGTTTGTTGCAGTGTTTCATATTATGGGAATAGACAAAGTGCCTGCAACACCAACAAAATAAAAGCAGAATTACAATCACCTTCTAGTTTTCAAGCAAAAGTTTCAAAACTTGACCTCCAATGAAAGAAGGCAGAAATTACTGTATTTTTTAAAATTTAAACTATCATGACTTAGCACTCTGACACATGTTTTTTAAATGCTTGCACTTAGGCAAGACTTCACATATATGCAGATACCAGCTTACAAATGCACGTATTTTACATATGACACTAGCCAAAGAAAAAAAGTATTTTTGCACAATATATGCAATGTGAAGGTTCAGTGCCAGGAAATTAAGTGTGTAGGGTTAATAC
Source organism: Irena cyanogastra (assembly GCA_013397155.1). Classification (NCBI taxonomy): domain Eukaryota; kingdom Metazoa; phylum Chordata; class Aves; order Passeriformes; family Irenidae; genus Irena; species Irena cyanogastra. The sequence continues at coordinate 12,460 of VWZV01000532.1, forward strand.
CACAGTGTTAGCCCAGCATAAATGTTCTTTACATTTTATAGTACGTCTATGGTAAATAATATCTTCTTATATGTTTACAGCCGTAATTATCATCTCTATATTGTGAATTCCTCCCTTCATCGCTTTTTCTAGGAATGGGGAAGGACAGGAAAGGAGAAAATCTGTGTCTGTCTTTTAAAGAGGTTTCACTGTTTTTGAACCTGCCTAGAGATGTTGCCACTGACCACGTTAAACATTCATGTCAGATACAGACTTGCTGAGTCAAGGAATCTGCTGTGTGCTATGCTAACCTACTATCAAAATAGTCTTGCCTTCTACTTTAATGACATCACAAACACTTTTAAATATTCCAAAGAATGGAGTAAGAGTAGTTATGGTAGTGACTATACCTTTTACACACTGGGTTACCACTTGCCCTGATGCGGTTTATTCTTACTGGTTTCTACAGAAGCAACCAAATTTGAGTAATGTATCAGGTGAACAAAAAAGTTTTTATATCAGAAGGAAGAAGGACTGTGTGGTCAGTTATCACTGTTGAAACTAACCATCTATTCTTACCAGCTACCAAGAACTTGGAGAGCAAGTTATGCAGAAATCAGGGCACCGAAAAATGGTTTCAGTCCTATTGCTATTTTGCTTAAATAACACAAACCAGAACAGTAGTCTTTCATGTGCATACAATACATACAATGATGGCATATGGTATGTTTATAACCACTCATAAGGCATAGACAGACAGACAGACAGATAGATAGATAGATCACATTTGCATCAAGAGCACTTGATAGATGCTAAGTTTCTTTTGAGCAAGTCTCCTAAAACTCAGTACACTCTTTCAAATTAGGCTATTTAATATAAATTTGTAATCTGACTTCAGTGTTAGAGATCACAAATAACTTTAAGTAGCTCCAAATGTAACACAAACAGTAGCATAAGAATTTACAGTGTTTCATAAATGTCTATCCAGCAGCTCTGTATTCTGGCATGAACAACCACCACATTTTTATTTGTAACAAGAAAAAGAAAAAGAGTTCTCTGGTAACTGGTTTTGTTGTTTCTTTTCATTTTCAGCAAAACACATCCTTATAGCTGCAGTGCTGTACAAGTAATAATCATCTCATTCATGTACTGTTGACAGAACTGGTATCTGTAAGGTTCCTTCCAACCCACACCATTCTATGATTTATGAATTGCCACTGTATATGTCAGCTTTGGGCACTAAGTCACCATTTCAGAAATTTTCAAGCTACCACACCAACGGACCATATTTAACCCCATGTTCTATGTTCTAGGAATGAACCCACCTGACCTATTTTCCATCACTGACTTACTGGTACAGATGATACATGGTGTCTGTGGTGGTTAAAAAGCTGATGTTAAATCTGCTGTCTTATCAAACACACACGATTGTGTTACAAATGCAGCAATGAAACATCAATCTGCATTAATCTCTCTCAAATGTTCCAAAATCAAACTAAAAATACAAAATCTCTAAACTATGAATAACTTCAGTCCATACCAACAGTGTGCTGCAGAACAATTATCTGATTCTTATTGGTACTCTGATTCTTTAATAAAAAATGGACAAGAACAAGAATCTTGCACAGTATTTACAACATTTTCTCCCTGTACTGATTTATCATGTTCCTAATAAATGATTACAGTTTTGCAGATTATCAGCTTGTAAATGCATGTCTACATCACCCACTACAAGATAGTATAGGCTGAAAATAATTGTAAAAAATCAGGACTATGCAGTTTTAAGGTTGGCTCATTTATATTATTATGATACAATGAGCCCTATGTGTGTATTCATGTAATCTAATACTTGATGCCCTGTGGTATAACAAAAAATGCCTGGTACTTTACATATTCCTGTAAACATTTTGCTATTCTCCAGTTTCCTAGAACTGCTCCTCTTTTTTTTTTTTTTTTCTCTTTGCATTAAGAAGCATTAAGAAGAAACCAGTGAGAAACACTGCAACTGGCAAGTTTAAAATTGTGAAGGCTGCAGAAAAGCCTCTAATATATTGTATAATTGATGCTTTATTTAACATATACTAGCACAACTGTAGTCCAGAAAAAAAAAACCACCAACTCCAGAAGGGCTTTCAAGGCAAGTCTGGTGGTACTGAGTGAGGGAAGTCATGTGTTATTTGATATAGAGAAAACTGGTAGGAAAGAGAACTAAAAAGTGAAACAGTGGCTGTTTTTTACTCTTCACAAAACTCAAATCAGTTCTCTCATAGCACTGTCCTGGTTTAGGGTAAATTTGGAAGAAAACCTCCAATGGGTTTCTTCTAGAAAGCAGATTCAAGCGGCCCTTCCCCTGGGCAGTTCAGGAAAATAACTCTTTAGAGAAAAGTGGAAAGAACCTGTTTATTTAACAGTCAAAGCATTCACCAGCACAAAAAAATGAACCATATTAAACAATAAAACCTCTTTCCACTCCAAAAGAGATGACAAACTCAGAAAGTCCTCTTTCATGGGTTGCAGCTCAGCTTACTCAGTCTCCTATCAGGCCCTCTGGCACTGGCAATGTCACAGCCCAGATTCAGCTTGGTGGGCCACAGGTACGAGTTGCCGGTGCTCTTCTGGGTGTTCAGTCCAGAGCATGTTTAAACAGTTCCAAAAAAAAGAAAAACCACAGTCCAGGGAACTTCTCTGCTTCAGCTAGCTCTGTTCTGCCATCAGTCCATCCATCCATGGACAGCACAGTCCAGGAGTAGGAATGTGGAGGAGTGAGTGCAGTTTCTGAAAACAAACTACACAGCTTCTTCTTCCCTCCCCTTCACTCTCAGAACCAGTCTTAGAGGTGAAAAATTTATTTCTGGGCTAAACAGATGAATGAGGATATAAGCATCATAAAGTCACCCCAGGACAAGGACTCAAACAGAAGTTCCACACACAGGAATCAATTGCACAGTTCTTCAACTCCTGTGATGGGATGTAACTGAATCAAATGCCATGTATCATATACTTACTGTAACTCGGCTGGAAATTTAGTGCAAAACATACAAAAGTTTCTGTAATTGGCTACACAAAGTTAAAAAAAAAGAATCAAACCTATTGCATGATGTTGCAACATGCCTCTTCAAATCTCAGTGCATTGTTCCATGATTGGTGACAGCTGGGGTTTTTTGATGGCACAACAGCTTCAAAATAATATATTTCTCTTCCTCCCCCTCCCTTTTTCATACAGTAAAACAGGGCCCAACTCAGAACAATCTGTAGAGATAACAGCTCTGAGACAGAATCAGCTGTACATGTTGAGTGTCTATAGAGGATTTCCTTAAACTGAAGTGAAAGCAAGCCTTCTTCAAGTCTGTGCAGAGCATCCTACCTCCTAGTTATAGTCCAGTAGTATCAGCTACCAATTATCAGTGAAGTCATACAACACCTCATAGATGAGTAGCCATGAGTTTATATGTCCATTTAGAACCTTCACAGACTGCAGGTTAGCCACCACTGTTTTCTAGAATATTGAGCCAGATAGTTCAGGTTCCAGCCATTAATTTGAAATTGAGATTCTTTAGATAAGGGTAGATAGAGCCATACTCTTTAAGTACCTGTTGCAGGTTAGGAATGGTAATCTCCAGTTTAGTATTCTCACCAAAACCCAGGCACTGCTCTACTTGCTCCCATTCCCACTGTCTATCTGGCAGCTGGAGAGGAGAATTGGAGGCACAAAAAATAAATATCGAATAAGAACAATTACTGGAAACAGCAATGAAATAAGAAAATAAACAGTAACAATCTTAATAACAAATGTATACAAAACAGCGAGTCATTCAGAGAATTCCTTCCCCCATCCTAGGAATGACATGAGGTGGTATTGAATAACCTCACAATCCTAGCCATGCCCTCTCCTGCCTACTGGAAAACTTCGCCCTATCCTAGCTGGAACCAGGACAATATTATAAACAGGAAATCTATTTAGCCAAATACAATAATAATTATCCCTTCTTAAGCATAGTATGCTATATCTCTGTAATATGTAAAACATATTACAGGCTGTGCCTCAAGGAGCCTAAATTTTTGTCCAGTTACTCAACTGCTGGCTGCTTTTTACAATCTTACATACCATCTTCAGTTTAAGGAAGATCCCTGAACTTTCATTATAATGTCAGCTGTACGAAAAGCTTTAAAGATTTGAATGACTCATCTATGATTCACAAAAATCATAGGTCTGGTAGTTAATCTTCTCAGGGAATATGATGTCTTCTTTTTATTTCATAATGACACAATTCAAAGAATAGACCCCAAAGAGTAGAATCTAACCTGCAAATATATATGTATATCCCCCCTTATGAAAGGGGGATGCAACAAGACAAAATTTTTTTTAATAAAATACCTTCCTGTGAGTTGAGACATGTCTGCCTCCAGGCTCCAGATACCCAATCCTATTTCAAACTCCTGTATCCTTTCCCCTCCACTCCAGTTTATAAATCAAAATAGTCTTTTTCTCCCCAGTTTGAATCATATGGGGAGATAGGAAGACACAAAATTTGAGTTTAGTGTGAGCTTATCCTGTCCAGTAACATCAGAAGAGTTGCAATAATATAACTGTAGCCACATGAATTAGGAAAATACATTCAATTAGCTATAATAAAATAGAACAGAGGAACAACATTGCTCTGAGTGAACACAAGACACAAATCAGCCTGTTGTATTTTCCCAGAGCTTACATTCAACTCTGCAAGACAAACCAAAACTATAATTGTTGAATGAGGAGGAAAACTTTTAGCATAGTGACAATTATAAGGCACATGGGAATTGCATTACCTACTTGTTCAATACCAAACCTCAGCATAGTATCCAGTCAAGAAAAATGTAGGACAAAGCACAGTGGAAGTCTTCATTGAAATCTGTTATAGGGATGGAAAATGTTTTAATAATTTCACTGCATCTTTGATGCTCAAACTGTGTCACAGTTCTCACTGAAGACAATTAAAAAAAAAAAAAAAAACAACCTTCTTACAATTTGTCATTTCCCATAGAAGTTTCTGAAAAGTTGCTTTCTGCCTAATGTAAGATTACCCCAGTCTTACACAAGTAGAGATACTGGTAAGTTATTTATGACAAGTGGCAAGAAGCACTAGCATGAATTGTTTCAAGGTTCACTCAGCCACCTGTGAAAGCCTTGAGCAGAGCTTAGGAACCACTAATTGGTGCTGTCCCACACTTTTGGCCCACTTATGCTGACACAGCTTCCTACCACAGACTTACTTTGCACTGGTCTACAGGATGTCTTTTGCCACTACAGCCAACTCACCTGTTCAAAAAATATGAACCACAGTCAGAGAATTACCCATCTGCTGAAAGACCTCCATCTCCACCAATGCTTTGTCAGCAGTGCTCCATCAGTTTAGAAAAAGATATTTTCCCTAAAAGGACTCCCAGTTGACATGGCTATGCCAGTCCAACTTTACAACTTTAAAATGTACAGCAAGACAAAATTCTGAGATTAACTCCTCTTTATCCATGATAATCTTAGTTTTAATTCCCTTTCTTTGCTATCTGTTTTGTCAGCCTGGAGACTTCACATTTTCAAGCCTTTACCCCAAACCAGGAACTTTCCTTAAAGTAAAGAAAACCAGGATTAATGTATTATTTACTTACCTTCAGAACATTATAAACACACCAAATTATTGCAGGATTCAAGATAAAATGAACAGTACAGGCAAGAATATCCACTTTCTCAAAGCTACAGGCAGAAGATGTTGACTAGAACTACAGAAACTTGCTATGGCCAAGACTTACTTACTTATTTACCTATGTCACCAGGATAGCTAATGTATATCAAATTTACAGACTGACAGATCTTCCTGATCTCACATTATTCCAAAAGCAGCACCTCTGAAATGAACTAGGTACAGTGCTTTTCTCTCTTCAGTATGGAGAACAGAAGTAAACCTAAAATAAGGGATGTTATCCCTCAAATTTCTTTCACAGTAAGAGAATTTCTCTTTCAAGCTTGATCAAGTTTATAGTTTGTTGCAGTGCAATGCCAACATCTGCCCCAGAATCCCAGGTCCCTCCCCGGAAGGTCCCTTCCCCAGGTGTGTGTATCCCCTCCTCCTACCCCAGCTCTGGCTCAGGACTGTCTGTCAGTCTTAAAGGCGTCGTGTGATTGGGCAGATTCAAAAGATGCCTTAGGCCCTGGGGGGCATTGGGCAATCCAGGTATCCCTCTGTCCCTGGAACCTCCTCTCCCTTACCTGGATTGGTGGGCTTGCTACCTCTCCCCTCCCCCTCCTCCCCCAGGTAAAAGGGTGCCAATGCCATGCAGTCAGGCAAGTTAGTTGGGAAACACCAGGGAAGCTGTTAAGGTCTGTTTGGAGTTCTGTGGAGCAGTGACTGATTCAGAAGCCTGCGGGCCAGAATAAAACCCTCTGAACACAACTCTCCTCGAGGACTCACTCCTTCTTCCTTCACCATTCGCCTTGAGTCTCTCCAGCAGAGATCAGCACGACGCCCGGAGCCTGGCAAGCTTGGACCCTTGGCCACGTGAGCTACTTAATATCTCCTGGGGTATGGATGCTCCAGTTGCTGTTATTAAGCTCACACGCGGAGGCCAGACAAGCCAGGGAAGTCCCACCAGTAATACTGGTATTTATTCCAATAATAGTTATTTTGGGTCATTCCTGTGCCTACTCCAATATCAGACAGATGTACAGTGGTAGCCTAACTGCATGACTCAGATTTTTGTGATTGCTTTTTCCTTTCTTTTCCAACACTTACTGAAAAAAATGCATTAAGTGGAGGAGAGAGGGTCTAGAAAAAGAAACTTGGTAGACTTCTAAGGTTCTATTTTAAACAGCCCCTATAAAAAAGGTACAACAAAATCTCAAACAACTCTAAATACACTAAAGGCTCTATCTTGAGATCACAGTGTTATTCACATAATCACAGAACATTCTGAGTTGGGAGAGACCCACAAGGATCATCAAGTCCAGCTCTTAAGTGACTGGTGCATACAGAGATTAAACCTGCAACTTTGGTATTATTAGCACCATGCTCTAACCAATGTAGTATCTATAGCTTCATAGAGCGTCTGAAGACAAGTTCTCAGGCCACCTTAGTTTAAGACAATTATATGGAGTGGAGATGCCAAAATGAACTACCTCCCCTTAGTTTTAACCACTCCTCTTTGACCAATAAGAAGACATGAATGGAAGAAGATATAAGTGAAAAAATAACCTTTTACTAGAAAACAAACAACAGCCAAGATAACAGCAATAACCACTAGACACAAAGGTGCTGAAACCCTTGGACTCCCCAGGAACAAAGAAAACCAGATGCCAGGTGTTGCGGTTCAAGTTTATTTTATTGATTCCTTGTTAAGTGGTTCATCCTTGTACCCCCCTGTTCTCCCCAAGCTGGTTTACCTCTGGGTTTTACCTTCCCTCAAAGCTGTCCCTCATGCCATTCCCTGCCCCTTGTTCCAGCTCTTTCCTTGCCTGTCAAGGCAACCCAGCCCTTGATTACCTAACATTCTCTGTCACTTTAACTTGGGGCCAATCCCTGTCTGCAACACCCCTTTGGAATTCCCCTACTCCTCGAAGACCCATTGGCCCATGTGACCCATCCTTTCCACCCTTCTACCCTAATTGGCTCCAGACACTTGGTGTAATCCCCTCACTCCTGCCCTGAGGATTCCCTATTGGTTAGTTGTTTGTATCCACCCCAACTTGTATCTGAACAAAACCCCTTGTACAAGAGTGCTCGAGGCTTTTTTGTCTTGCTCCCTTTACCTGGAATAAACTGTTTGTTGTGGAACCTCAAGACAGAGAGCCTCCTCCTTTCTCCTCTGATTGATCCGTGTCATGGCTTGCGTCTGGCACCTTAGAGCAGGTGGCTGTAAAGGTTCTGCCTCCGATAAATCCCCATGCTGAGGCAGTTCCCCACTCCTGAAGTGGCTCTGGAGTTGTAAGAGTTAGCTCGGGTTCCAGCAGTCACTTCAGCCAGGTATCTTGGTTTAAGACAATTTAAGGGAGACACTCTAACATGAGTTACATGAGTTACATGAGTCTGGGTTTTAACCAATCCGTTGCTACCCATAAGGAGAAATTAATACAAGTTGATGTAAGTGAAGAGATAAGTTTACTGACAAGCAAAACATAAACAGGCAAAACCAGTAAATAATCAGTAGATAAAAAATTGTGAAATCTGCCCAACTTCCCTGGGAACAAAGAGAAACTTAAAATGGCAGTAACACCTCCCACCAAGATGGCTGCTCTGCAGCCAAGCATGTGGCTCAAAAAACAGTGGGGAAACTGGCAGCCTTAACCCTTATCTCTGCAGCAGTGGAAATTCCGTCAACAAAGGCAGCTGGCACGCTCCAGCAGCTGGTACTCAGTCATGGGCTGGAACCTGCAAAGAGATTTTGCCATCCTCTTGGCAGGCAGGATATCGCAAAGCAAGGCAAGGCCATCTGGGTTGGTGCAACTCTCCCTTCTTGCCTCAGCTGGGCACTGTTTGTGGGCTGGGGACCACACAGAGCGAGGCTGCTCCGCTCGCCTTGACACAATGTCCTGGCCACAGTCAAGCACTCCCAGAATTCATCTTGAGGCAGTCCAAGGTGCAAGAAAGGAACAAAAGAGAGAGGAGGAAAAAAAAAACAAACAACAACAACCCCAAAAAAACCAACAACAAAGCAAGACCACAAGGCAAAAGAGGGTGCCTGGGTGACTGCTTGGGTGACTGACTTTTTAAAGGAATCCCAGCAATCCCCAAAACCTGGCATCCTGTCTTAAAAAGATATAGTAATAATTTTGAGCACAGATAGATATGGAATACAGTAACATTTTGGGTTACCCAGGTCAGGGGGGATGCCCCTTCTCCCCAGATGGCTATACTGTAGCATGCTGCATGGACCAGAAGACAAAGACGTTATGGTGGAAAAACCCTCCCCCGAGATGGCAGCCATCATAAACAGACTGGATGAACCAGAAGGCAAAGACAATATGGCAAAGAAGCCCCACTCGACGCAGTTCTCTGGCAGATGGGTTGTGCTGGCATTGCCTGGGGGGCTCCAGCCCCGGGGTGTCAGCTCCCCTACTTCCTTTTAATAACTGTGGTGGTGTGTATGTGTGTGATGTCGCTGCCTCCTCCTGCCACCTGCTGCACTCAGCTGGTGTTGGTGCTGCTGTCACAGGCCCCTGTCCCAAAGGGTAGGGGGGGGAAGAAGAAAGAGAGTGCATGGTGCACTGAGAAGTGGTGGCCCCAGTTCTCGACAGTCCCATCTTGGTACGGCAGCTGCAGAACAGTATTCACTCTGAAACAGTTTTGGATTGCAAAATTCAGTTTCTCAGGTTTCTAATCAGAGACCTGCCCAAAGCGACTTTCTTGGGAGCCCAGAGAGTGCCAAAAGAGGTCTTTGCATGTCTGTTGGCTGTCTTTTAAAGGGACTGCGGACCCCTCCTTTTCTGTGAACTGGGGTAAAACACACAAATTCAATTTCCCAGGTTGTCGACTCATAGTGAAAGTAGCACAAACAGTGCAGATGGACATAGGGGAAATAGAGAATATAGTACACATTTTTTGGGTCACCTAGGATATTATCATGATGCATTCTAGAAGTAAGTTACAATATGAGCAGCAAACATGTCTCCACGATATGTTAGTTAACACCTCAACAGACATCTAGAGGACTCTTCTTTCACATTCAGCTAGTGTATCTGAGTGAATGCAACTAAGAAAACATAATTCCTTGGCTCATCAACAGGGAGCCTCTTCCTACTGGCTCAGCAACAGGGCAACTGTTGACCTTTGGCAATTTATTTGCATTTCTGCCTGGGGATAATTGTGGGTATGTATTTATATACACACATAGGCACACACGTATAATCCTTGTATCAGTTAACCAAATTACACTAAAAATATTCCCCAAAGGAAATAAGATAAAAACAGATCCTTTATTGTTTGTAAATGTTGCCTCAGAAACCTTAAGCATGCACATCATGCAACCTTAACTCTTGGTGGCCAAAGGAATTCTTCTAACTACTGCTCTGTAATTTAATGGTAACATAATGTAATATAATTATATATCTGCAACTAAAACCAAGTAAAGAAAGAGAATGCCTTTATTCAAAGGAAGGCTACTTTATTTTCCTCGATTTAGATCCCAGGGCCAAGTTTAGTCTGCAGTGCAAGTACAAATGCCGTACTACTATTCTGCCCAGGTACTTCCAACAGCAGAGATTACTGAATAGACACTCAGCCAATTCAACTTAATCTGTCCATGTTGAATAAATAGATGAAATGCCAAAAATTATAAATAAACTACATTTCAGTTTTAATTTTTAATAATCACTCAAACCAGACGTGTTCAGCAAGAGCTGTGTTCAGGTCACAGTTTATTTTTTATAGATGGGATAACAGCACTTGCTTACAGCGAAGTCCTAGCTTCACTGCATTAGAAGCATTAGAAGGGGTAAGTGGTTGCATGTATGTAACAGTTTATCACAATACCAGTGACTTAGGTATAATTATATCCATTTATTTATTCTTACATCCAATGCATATTGCTATTTTCGGTGAGTTATGACTGAAAGTGATATACAGTGAATCTGTACAAGCCTTTACAACTACATATAACAATTTTTCCTAAAATGTTAACTCATGCCCAGGTCTTGTAAGCCCTTTCTTGTCAGCCACTGCCTTCTTCTTACTAAGAGTACTCTACATATTAATTTTACCATTAAAATACTTCCTAAGATTTTGAAGATAGGAATTTTTATCCCCTGTTCAGAACAACCTTGACAGAGAAATCAGGGGATCATGTAAATAACTACTTTGGAACAATTGAGAAATTAATCAAGTTTGAAGAGTGCTGTGCTTTGAAATTAAGTTTTACCCATGAACAGCTCTTTCATTTCTAGTGGAATTCCCTGTTATACTTTTTGTCCTTTCCACCATGAATACTGTTGGGATTAATACTGGTTTTTATTTCTTCTGTGTTATAAATGCAACGAGCCAATTCGTTAATCAAATAAAAAAAAAATTTATTTGACAATAAATTTAGTTTATTACCAAAAAGCCACAATCTAAGAAACAGCGTTGAGCCCGGGTGTCGACACTGGGTGAACTCTGATCCGACCTCTATCACATCAAATCCCCTGTGTTCACACCAGCATCTTGGTCTGCACAGTTTTTATACAGTTTATTTTGCCTGAGGCAGAGTTTATTCAGTTTCTTTCAGACTCCACATATTCATGTTGTCTGTCTTTCTCTGCATCGGCTCAGACAATGGGGTTCCCGGNCCTCCTCTCATCTGTTCTTCAAATTGGCTAGGGCCTCTGCTGCTTTGTTGTCTCCTTCCTTTTCTCCTAGCTTCATTATTTTAGATATAGGTTTTACTTTCCCAGTGGCACATTCTGGGTCTACCAGCATGGTTGCCAACTGCATACCTTGTACCACCGAGTGAATTAATCTAATGAAACAAGGTATCAGACAAGGTAGGAAGATGACTCCAGCTACTGAACAAAGTATGAAAAATATCGCCTTTTTCCACCAAGCTCCCTCAAACAGGTGATCCCACCAGGAGGCCTGGAGGATAGAGTTCCACTTCTGGACAGGAACATATGCCACCCGTTTGATCTCTGCTGCCAGACCTTGGATAGTTTCTCCATAGTCGTATGTTTCTATGCAACATTCTGATTTATTGAATTTTCCGCAGACGCCCCCTTCCTCTGCCAGCAAATAATCTAGTGCAATTCAATTTTGATACACAAAGGCCCGCATTTGGTACACAAACCCTTTGGTCTTTTACCCCTTATATGATGGTTCACCCAAATCTCATTACAATACTCACGCTTAAAGGAAACAGATGGATAACACTCGCAATCTACAACTGTGCAACTTATCTGGTCACTCTTAGTCATTTACTTGGCCGACATAATTTTATCTTTAAATCTGCAGGGGGAGAGACAATGTTCCACTCCAGTGGTTCCTCTCAGTGCTCCACCTTCTTCACCTGGGACGTGTGTGTCCAGCCTTTCTCTGCTGTCCGAACGGCTGTGCCTGTGGTCAGGAGGACAAGAAAAGGACCTTCCCAGTGAGGAGAAAGGGGGACTTCCTTCCAGGTTTTTATGAGCGCTCGGTCCCCTGGCTGTATGTGGTGTATGGCAAACCCCAGAGGAGTGCCCTGGGATATAATTCCGTTTCCTTAATTTCCGTAAATTCTTATTAATGGCTATAAAATAGAGCTGTATTTGCCCATCCTCTATCCTTGGATGACCTACCGGCATCCCATGTTCATAGGGCATCCTATATAGCATCTTGATTGGTGATAGCCCCGTCTCTAAGTGGGACTTCATCCTGATATTTAACAAGGCTAAAGGAAGGCACTTTAGTCAAGACGTTTTGGTCTCCAGCATTAGCTTCCCCAGTTGAGCCTTCAGCGTCTGATTCATTCTTTCAACCTGCCTCGAGCTTTGTGGATGCTGTGGAGTATGGTACTCCCACCAGATTCCTAAAGCTTCAGCTAATTGCCTAGTGATTTTGGAAGTAGAATGCATCCCCTGGTCCAAATCTATGCATTTAACTAACCCATATTGGTGTATAATTTCTTCTAAGAGGAATTTTGCTACTGTCTGAGCTGTGGCTCAGGAACTTGGGAAGGCCTCCACCCAATAGGTCATTTTGTCTACTATTACCAGTAGAAACCTGTATCTCCCTACCTTGGGTAGTTAGGTGAAATCCACCTGGATTCAAGGAGGCGGTATGCTATGTGGCGTCTTCCGAATGCTACTTGTCTCATTCAGGTCTTATTAAATTTCTGGCAAATCAGACATCCCTGTAGCTCTTGTTTCGCTAATTCGTAAATTCCCTTGCACCCGAAAAACTTTACAAATTGTTCTGCAAGGGCCTGAGCCCCCCAGTGTGTTTGCTGGTGCGGCCTTTTCAAGATTTTTCTGGTATAATCTTTAGATAATAATTCTCTCCCATCCAATAATTTCCACTTACCTTCTTCAAACCTTCCCCCATCTTCTCATATCCCTCCATTTCTCTGGAAAGGAAATATTTCTCTTCAAGGGATATTCCTTAGCTCCACTTTCCTCAGTCTCTGGGACACTTACCTTCAACAAAGCTGCATTCTTTGCTTCCTTGTCTGCTAGATTGTTGCCTCGAGTCTGGAACAGCATTCTGGCTTGATGGCCCTTCACGTGGATGACCGAGATCGCCTCCAGTTCCCTGATAGCTTCTAGGATTTGCCTGATTAGCTCTCTATGTACTAATCCTCGCTCCCGGGTTTTGATTAATCCTCTTTCTTCCCAAATTTTTCCGAATATATGGACTACTACAGATGCATGCTTCGAATCTGTAAAGATTGTTCCCCTTCTTCCTTTTAGCTTTTGCAAAGCCCTTAATACTGCGTACAATTCACATGCTTGAGCTGACCAGCTCGTGTTCAGGGGTCCCGATTCCACTACCTTCCCAGTCCTGTTGTCTACTACTGCGTATCCTGACTTTCTTTTCCCTTCTATGACTCTCGCTGACCCACCCACAAACCATTTCTCTCCATCCTCCACTTCTTCTTCTTCCAGATCGAGTCTAATCTTAGTCTGTAGCTCAACTATTTCAGCACAATCATGAACTGGCTCACCTGGGGCTTCCCCGAACGAAAACTGGGCTGGATTTTGTGCTGTCGTTGTTCTTAATTCTAAATTGTGGGAGTGGATCAGTATGGCTTCATACTTCAAGAGTCTCACATCATTGAGCCACTTGTCTGCTTTCTGTTGTAATATATTCCTTACATTATGAGGAGTATATACTACCAACGGGGCCCCGAAAGTGACCTTCTTAGCTTCTTCCACTAATAGTGCTACTGCCACGATCGCTTGTAGGCAAGTGGGCCATCCCCTGCTTGCGGGGTCCAAAAGCTTCGATACATACCACACTGGTTTCCTGTCTCCTGCCCAATCTTGAGTTAGAACTCTGTGGGCAGTGTGGTTGCTCACATCCACAAATAACTAGAACTGCCTCTTCACATCGGGTAAGCTTAATACCAGGGCTGCCATTAAACTTTCTTTCAGATTCCTAAACCTTTCCTCATCCTGTTCCATCCATTTCACTTTGCCTGTAATTAATTTTTCATAGAGGAACTTTACTTTTTCACTATATCCTTCGATCCACTGCCTGCAATACCCTAAAAGTCCTAATACCTGCCTGATTTCCTTCTTTGTCCGAGGGGAGGGTAAAGCAATGATCCCTGACACTCTTTCAGGGTCTAACTTCTTTTTCCCTTTGGTTAACCTGTGTCCCAGATACTTGACCTTGGGCTCGGTAAATTGTAGTTTGGACTTTGATACCTTTAACCCCTTTTTTCCCTAGAAAATTCAATAATGATATGATACTGGCCCTTATGTCCTCCTCTTTGGAGCCTGCTATCAATAAGTCGTCCACATATTGCAATAGTTTGGTCCCTTCTGTCGGCACAAACTGACTTAACAAGAGCCTGACTGAACAAGTTCGGTGAGTCCACAAACCCCTGAGGCAGCGACGTCCATCTAAGTTGTTGCTTCCTATTTGTCTCTGGGTCCTCCTATTGGAATGCAAAATAGTCTTGGCCTTCTTCAGCCAAAGGGCAAGTCCAGAAAGCATCTTTTCGGTCTATCACACTATACCACATGTCCTCGGGAGAAATGTTGTTCACTAGGGTATATGGATTAGAAACTGTTGGAAACAAAATTTTTGTCCTCCCATTCACAGCCCTTAGATCCTGTACTAACCGATAGCTACCATCTGTTTTTCGTACCGCCAACATAGGAGCATTATGCCTGGACATGCATGGTTCCAGGGTTCCCTTTCTAATCAGCTCTTCTATTACAGGTTTTAGCCCTCTCTTACCTTCCATGGGTGTGGGATATTGTTTGACCCTAATAGGATCTTCCAGCCTCTCAATTTCAGTGTGGATTGGATCCATTTCTAACCTTCCAGCTTCTCCTGGGGTGTGCCAGACCTTAGGGTTTATCATGCTCTCATCTTCAGCCATTAATTTGTACAAACTCACCATAAGGTGAGAGTCTTGTGCGATCAGACTTATCCCTAGGGCTATCATCAAATCTCTCCCTAGTAAGTTATAGTCTGCTGCTTCTATCAACAGCATATTTCCTAAACAAAACTTTGTTTCTGATTCTATCTCAACGTCTTTTATCACAGGTACTTTGAAAGGCTCCCCTTTGGCCCCGATTACCATCACGGTACTGTTGCTCTTTTCACACCCTCGGGGTAGGCGCTGAACGGTGCTCCACTCAGCTACTGAATCCACTAAAAATGTTGGTTCTTGTTTCCGGGGTCCTATTCTCAATTTTATCAAGGGCTCGCTAGATGGTCTGGCCCCAAATTAAAAAGCCCCTGACCCCTCTAGTCCTCCTGGAAGATTTTCTCATCTTTTATTCTTTTTCTACAGTCCCTCTTAAGGTTCCCCTTCTGTTTGCAGTAGAAGCACTCTGGATTGAATTTACCATTGTTTCTGAGGAGGATTTGGCTTCCTTGGGGGCAGCTGACTCCGTGCTTATTTTGTGGAATCTTGAGCCCGTTCCTGTTTTTGGGCCTCCCTAATGCTGCTACCAGTACTTTTGCCTGTGCCTTTTGTTGCTCCTCGTCCCTCCTCATGTAGACTTTTTGAGCTTCTCTGAGTGATTCCTGTAGCCCTCTTTCTTGTCAATTTTCTATTTTCTCCAATTTCCTTTGAATATCATCCCATGATTTTGCTACAAACTGCGTTTTCAGCAGGACTTCCCCTATTTGAGAATGGGGATCTGTCCCCGAGTACATCCGAAGTCCTTTCCTTAGCCTTTCTAGCCACTCCGTGGGGGTCTCATCTTTTCTGTGGCATTCCCCAAATATCTTGCTAATGTTCTGCCCTTTGGCACTGCTTCTCTCACACCCCGTATCACCATGTTCCTCAGTTCTGTCATCTTTAACCTATCTTCCTCAGTTTGAGCGTTCCAAGATGGCCTTTGGTCTGGCCATTTCTGGTCCCCCCACACTCCTTGGGGATTTCTGCGATCTCAATCCTGTATCGCTGCTTGCCTTATCATGTCCCTCTCTTCCGTATTAAATAACGACCTTAATATAGCATTTATATTGTCATATGTGTATATGCTAGTTCCTAGGAATTCATCTAGCCTGCCACCCCCATCAGATCATCCATTAATGTCCCCATGTCCTTCTTGAATGCCCTTACATCCCCGGTATTAATAGGTACATTCACGTACCCTATTACTCCTGTAGCGGTGAGCACTTCTCTTAAAGGGAAGAGATTTGGTTTATCTTCCTCGCTCCCACTATTATCGTTCATTACTTTCCTTGTCTCATGCCGCGTCCTGCTGGCAGGGGGAGAACTTGTTCCTCCTGTGCTGAGAGTTTGTTGCTTGATTTCCACCAGCAGTGGTTGGAGCGGTGGCTGAGAGCCATCCTGTGAGGCCAAAGCCTGCCCTTGTAAGAGCAGGGTGTCTGGAGATAGCAGAGGCACCTGTGCCTGCAGTGACTGGTGCAGGGGACCTGTAGGGTCAGGTAAAGGGGCCTGAGCCTGGGGGAGGTAGGGAGGTGGGAGGTTATCTAGGGGTCTCCATGTCTCACCCTGACCTGTGACGCCCCTGCACACCTTTATTGGAAACAGTCCTGGATTGGTGTACTCCCATAACCTAGCATATTCCCTCTCCTCGCTGCCTGGCATGTAAGCGTCGTATACATAGTTGTACAAGGCCCAGCATGTCCTTCGATCGAAGGTGCCAAACGCTGGCCAGATTAAGTTCCTCCTGATCTCCTTTGCCTCCCCATTTTTCCATGCAGTAATGTATCATTTTCTCCTTGGATCTCCATCGTCTCTCGGGGCAGTCTTCCCAGTGCTCTAACATCCACCCCAGCGGACTCTCCCTTGGGATCTCAGGCAAGCTGGTCCCTTCTCCTTTTTCCAGCTTATTCTGGGTTTTTCCATAGATCTTGCTTTTCTTCTGACCCATTCTCCCTGAACTGTCTCTTACCATGATTTGACACTGAGTTCTTGGTCTTAATCTCTCGTTGGTACTGTACTTATTGTCCTATTGCTTATTAAGGTTACCAGTCTACTAGTCTCACAGCGAACTGACCTGTGGGTTTTCCTACTGGTAAGAAGCTCTCCGTTTTTTGCTTACCTGGACTTACCAAAGTCCTGGCTCAGAAATGTTTACCAGTTTCCAAACTCCTGAGAACATCCCTTCCCTTTTCTAATCCCACCCATGGTCGAAGCCCCGAAACCCCCTCTGGGTTCCAGGCTTTATGTGTGACAAATGAGTCCGTCCACTTCCCCCTTGACTGACCACTTCCCTTGTGGGAGAGTGGAACTGTGATCTTGGGGTCCACAAGCGCTTCGTGATATCATGTCCTCACACACGCTAGACCACTCCCCACTCAACCACATGATACTTACGGTTCTTTTTCCCATGTGGGTTCTTCATGCATGTCAATTTTTACGAGTCAAACAAAGCTTTGCCACGGCCTCGGAGACCTTCTTGGAGACTTCCTCGTCAGGCCGCTGAATTCAGCAGGGTGCCTTCTGATCGGAGGTGGGAAACTCCCTGAACCCCTGGATCAGATCACGTCAGGGTCACCAAATTGTTATAAATGCAACAAGCCAATTCATTAATCAAATTTAAAAAAAAATTTTATTTGACAATAAATTTAGTTTATTACCAAAAAGCCACAATCTAAGAAACAGCGTTGAGCCCGGGTGTCGACACTGGGTGAACTCTGATCCGACCTCTATCGCATCAAATCCCCTGTGTTCACACCAGCATCTTGGTCTGTACAGTTTTTATACAGTTTATTTTGCCTGAGGCAGAGTTTATTCAGTTTCTTTCAGACTCCACATATTCATGTTGTCTGTCTTTCTCTGCATCGGCTCAGACAATGGGGTTCCCGGAAGACCATGAATGCTTGATGTGGTTGTCTGGAGCTGGGTGTGGAGCGTAAACATTCCTGATGGTCCTGGTTATCTGGATCTGATATCTTCATCGGGCACTTATCGTCTGGGTGTACCCTGGCGAAGAGTCCACCTCCGGCTCAGCCACGTCTTTAGAGTTGCTAATTAGTTCCCTTCAAGATTGTTGTGGTGTTGCAAGCGCTTCCCCTCGCCCCGGAGTGTGGTCGTTTGGAAATATTCCTTACGGATATTCTGATTTATATTTTATACATTTATACATGCATTTTATGGGCACAAATTACCTCAATTACGTATAACATTCTGTATTGACTATTTTCCTTTACTTTACAGCACCATTTTATTATCTTCAGCTGTGATCACCACATATGTAGCTGCTATTAAAACTTATGTATACAGCGCTTGCTTTGCTATATATTTGCTAGTCCACCTTTTTGTCAATTGTGAATGTGCTCATTCTTTAATTTAACAGCACAGTTACTCTTATCCTACATGGGATCACTCCTTGCTTATTCTTGATCTATAAGGCCTGTAGCCCTCAGAATGTGGGGTGCCTTTCTGCTACCAGAGTATTTGCACATAAACTCTAGCCATATAAAGCAGAATTACATTAGTTTCTGCTGAATTTCTGCCCTCTGACTTAGCTCAAGCCAGTCTATTTCCATAAATGCCTGTACTTGCACAGTCATTTTAAATCACCCTCCTTTGCTAAGTTTGTAATTTTCTTCTCTTTGTTCCATTTTTAGAACTATCTAGAGATTATCAGCTTTCATATTTAATTCCATTTACTTATTTAAATTCCTATTAAATGTCAATTATTTTGATTTTAGCAGTAAGGCTAACTCCTATATAGTTTGGGGGGGAGGAGTTTTGGTAGCTAAATAATACCTTACAAAATTTTTTGCCCATGTTAGGAGCAAAGAATCTAGCAGAAGTAACTAACTGAAAGATTATGAACTAGAATGCTAGTTCCAGCAATTAGAACACTAGCATCTTCCTTCAAAGTTTTTTACAGTGGTTTAAATAGTTTGCACAAATTTGGATGGCATCTTGGACATGAAGTATTTATGCCATCTCTCTTTAGACTTCAGCTTTTGCAATGCTGCAGGCAGACAGCTATAATACTGACATCAGGTTCTGGGCATCCCACAGATAATTTGCACCTTCTTCTGCAGCTCAATAGGCAGCTATCAAATGCACAGGATTTATGCATAGTAAGACACATCACTGCATATCTTAAACAATCTACTTTCATTCAATTCATTCTATAACCTCACATGCACAATGCTTTCTTTCATTTCAGTCACCAGGGAAAGATACATTCAAGACAAGTTCCAAGCACTTCACTGTTTTATACAACAAAATCACTGCCAAAAAGAGAAGACTAACAGTAAAGAAAATAATTTTAAATTACACAGAAAGATAAAATATTGATGACTTTTCTTTTTCTTTCTCACCAAGAAAACTTGGAGTTACAAATACCAAAATAAAGAAAGGAGTACCAACTAGGAATAAAAGAATCCCCAAACACCATAATTACAACAACTGACATCTGTAGCACACTGTGAGCCTGAATAGTTGTGTCTGTTGATTACTTGGGAAACCATTGACAATGTGTCAATGTCTGTAATATGAAGCACACAATCAACAGCGTATTGTGTCAAAGCATTCACTTTCTGAGTACAGTGGAAATGCAGGTAATAATGGCTGACACTTGAAAAAAGAATGTGTTTAGTGAGTGACTCTAGGGGCAGCATTTCTGGCTTCTCTAAAGGCTGTTCAAATGTTTAACCAAATCATCCTAATTTCTGAGGTTGTACTAATGATTACAAGAGGAGTTTTCAGCTCCTATGTGAAGCTTGACAATCAATAGCTTTCTTTTCCCCTAGGAATAGATGGGTCAAGCAGCACCTGCGTCAAAGGTGATTCCTTAACTGTCTCTAATAATCAGCTAGAGCAGTTAAAATCAGAATGAAATTACTTAAAATTTTATAGTGAGGTAAAAGATTGCAGTAGCAATTTTGCCAAAATATTTAACAGTAACAAAGGTTTAGTGATCATGAAAGAGGATGTGTGCTGGTTTTGGCTGGGTAGAGTTAACTTTCTTCACAGTGGCTGGTATGGGGCTATTCTCCAGATTTGTGCTGAATGCACAGATAATTAATAGAGATGTTTCTGTTGTTGCTGAGCAGTGCTTATGCAAAGCCAAGGCCTTTTCTGCTTTTTGTTCTGCCACACTGGCAAGGAAGCTGGGGGTAGTTGGGAGGAGACGCAGCCAGGACAGATGACCCAAACTGACCAAAGGAATATTCCAGAACATATGACATCATGCTCAGTATATAAAGTGGGAGGAAGGAGGAGGATGGAGGGGACATTTGGGGTGCTGGTGTTTGTCTTCCGAAGAAACTGTTATGCGTGATGGGGCTCTGCTTTTCTGGGGATGGCTGAGTATCTGCCTGCCCATGGGAAGCAGTGGATTAATTCCTTGTTTTGCTTTGCATGTGGGCATGGCTTTTGCTTTCCCTATTAAATGGTCTTTATCTCAAACCATGAGTTTTTCAGCTTTTACCTTTCCAAATCTCTCCCTAGTCCAGCTGCTGAGGAAGTGAGCAAGCGGCTGCATGGTGCTTGGCTGGGGTTAAACCAGAACAATGTGTTGAGTTTATATTTACTTCCCTTAAAAAACTACCTCTCAGTGACATCACTACTGTCTGATGTTTTTAAACATAGCTATTACAGAGGCACCCTAATGCAAATGTGCTAGATTTTTCTGACTCAGCTCTGGCTGGAGGTATTAATGTATACCCAGAAGCTGTTCAGTAATAGAAATATAGTAATCACTATAAAACACATTCTTGTTTAATTCTTGGCAAGTTGAAAATTCACAACTAGGTGTAGTGTGAGGGAGCAGATCTAACCAGGAATTAGGTTGTGGTGGCCCTGCACAGTGCATTTGTCTCTGTTACTTTTATTTTTAGCTTGGTTTTATAACTATTACTTGTGAGTACAAAAATCACCTTGTTTTAGATCTCTGTCTTAATCATTTTTTCTAGTAATTTTCAAACTCAGCAATTTCATTCCTGGATAGTTTATTCAAATTTCCTGAAAACAGGAGGTAGCTGAAGGATGCAAACTATGCTAATGCCTCTTGAGAGGGACCAATCTGATTTTTATTTACACCTCAACATATGTTATACATTAGTTGAAGGATTCCTATAAGGACTGTACACGTGCTGGTAGCCCTATCCCAGGGGAGAGTTCACCTGGCAGCCAATCGGGAGAAGCTTCCCTGGGCTGGGCTGCAAGCGACTCCTCCACTGGCCAGTGGGGCAGATGACTAGATGCTCGGGAAAAATGCCCAGGAAAAGATGCCCAGGAAGAAATGCCTGGGAAATCGGGCTGTAGGAGGAACCTTAGAACATAAAAGCAGTTAACTTTAACTGTGACACAACCGTGGACCATTTTCTTTGATTTTCTTGGAGGGATCAGGGGCTCGCTCGGAGGGTCAGCTTGGCCCTCCTCCCCTCCCCCCCGCCTTTTCGTACCTGTGGTCCTGCTTTCCCTGTATGCACCTGTCCTGCCCTGCTTCACTGCTTCCGAGAGGCAGCTCGTTGCCGAGACGACCGGGTGCTCCGCTGCTTCCCGGACGGAGCACATGTCACCAGCCGCATACGCCGCCGTGTTTCCAGAGCTGCCCGCCGCACCAGCCCGCCGCAGTACCAGCCCGCGCTGGCCAGCCCATCACAGCCGCTGCCTGCACTCAGCCGCTCACAAGAGCCGCGCAGCCTTGCCGGGGAGCGTTGGAGACGCGATGGAGACGCGCTGCCGCAGCCGCTTGGAAATCATGCCCAGCCGCTCAAGAGAGCCGCGTGGGCTCACCGCGGCTTGCAGCACACACGCTCCTTCTGCCGAGCTGACGCCGACAGAGCGCACGGGGTTCTTGCGCTAACGCTATACCTCTTTTCTGTTTCTCTCTCTGTCTCTCTTTTTCCCTCTCTGCTCTCTTTTTCCCTCTCTGCTCTCTTTTCTATCCCCCTTCGGTAAGAACACTTACTCTTCTTTATCAATAAACAGTTCTCACATATAATTTTGTTGCATTTGCACTTCATTTTAGTCTGAGAAATCTATCAAAAAGAATCCTCCAGGCTCCCCCTTTTGGGACACCTCCATCAATAAAATTCTGAGAGCACATCTTTGTACATCTTGAGTCCACTCAAGAGACTGACCTCAAGATACTAAAGGTCAGGAAAACAGACCTAGTTAACTTAGCTATTTATCTTTGTTTTAAAGGCACCTACTTCTTCTCTTTCCTCCTTTTTCAAACCAAAGGGCATTCACTTAATTGACTCTCCACAGTCCGAACCACAGTAAAGAAACACAAGCTTCAGTATCTGGAGTACAATAGAGAAAAATAGTGTTTGCCACAGCTGAATTCAACCTTAACTTTGTCCTTAGACAATAAGAGGGACAGGTATAAACAAAACAGTTCCTCCTTTCACAAACCTGCCATTATTTGGCCTCTGCCTTCCCCTTTCCTCTTGTCAGTTGCTCTGTAATCACCCCATTCCTGGTGAACAAGGGTTTATTCTCCCTCATTACCCTGCCCTCTGGAGGCATGATAAACTGGGTGAAAACCTGGGACAGTATCTTTAAGACAGCTGAAGTCCTCTAAATGAATCCTGCATTAGTGGAAGTTTTCCCCTTCTCTTTTTCTTCATATTCTATGTAGAAGTTACCATTAAGCAACAGCTTCTGAAGGAAATCTTCACAGCCTATGTTTGTGTGTTGTGTGAACCAAGGGTAGCACCAAATTACAAGCACTCTGGAGGAAAAAAATAAGCTTTTCTGTCTCTCATTCATTTCATTTAGATAACAAAAATACTGTAACATTTGAGACAAGAGTCTCTCCATCAGTGATGAACATGCAGCCTCTAATGTTTTGCTGCTCCTTTTCTAGTGTCAGGGGAATCAAGAACCAGTCAAACTCATAGACAGATACAAAATGTAGGGATGTACAGAAACCAGCAGATGGAGACTAACAGGTTTAGGGTTAAACAATGGCCGTGGTGGCCCAAGGAGAGGGATTTGAAGGAGCTCTGGGATTATTTACAGTGTGCAACTCTTCAGACTGCAGAGTTGAAGCTTGGAAATGTCACACTATATATTAAAAAGATTGTCAGATGACACAATTTATTTTATGGATGTAGCTTGCTTACAAGTTAA
Source organism: Irena cyanogastra (assembly GCA_013397155.1). Classification (NCBI taxonomy): domain Eukaryota; kingdom Metazoa; phylum Chordata; class Aves; order Passeriformes; family Irenidae; genus Irena; species Irena cyanogastra. The sequence continues at coordinate 35,614 of VWZV01000532.1, forward strand.
AAATTAACAGGAATATCTATCTGGAAAGAGTAGTAAACCAGGCATGTGATGCTGAATAGCTCTGTGTTTGCAATCCATTCAGTCACTTCCCCTGACTTCCAGCTGTGCCATTATAAATGGCTCCAAATTTGAAAAAAAACATAGACTCTTTGGCCTGTTGCATTTAATTCAGGGAAGTGGTGCAAACATGTTTCTCTGGTGCAGACAGCTTTTAGCACATGTAAAGAAAAGAACATTTGGTATAAGCAAAAGTGGAGTATATTACAAGAGCAATAGTTATCACAAAAATTTCTGTTTCTGGAAACACTGATAAAATTTCTTTTCAAGTTGTGGTCTGATAGATTCCAGACTTTCTCTTTCCAGCATTTCCACATTCACCAGAGAAATCTTCAAGTTAAATAGGTATTTACTTTTCAGGTTACAAATTTATTTGGGCTAACTACAGATTACAAAAGAGTTATTTGTAGGCCTAAGAAAAACTAATTGCATCTGTTCTTGGTGGTGAGTTTGTTTTGGTTTTGCTTTCCTTTGGGTTCTTTGCATGGGCATCCTTACTATTGCCTTCTCTTGACTTACATAAATATTATCTTATATATAGGTGGTTTGATAGGATTGTGTTGTGGTTTTACTCTTCTATTTTGGTTACAATAAATAAAATAATACACAGTTACCCTGAAGAATAAGGATAAAGAGGAATGTAAAAGTATATGCAGGGAAACAAGAGGCATTGATAGTTAATGGAGTGAAAAGGATGGAGTAATAGTGGAAGATGATCAAGTCACAAACTGTTTATGGGTAACTGCTATGAAACCTTGTGAACATGTACATGCTGGAATACAATTACGATGAGAGATTACTTTATTAGTCCTAAAATGAGGAGGAGATAGCTTTTGATGTTTTTAAAAAAGCAAAAGTTTCAAGCTTCTTCCTGAAACTTTAAAATGTTTCCCAGAAATGTGGCCCTGCCTTGGGAGTGACAATGGAATGAGAGGATTGCAGTGTCCTTCCATGGTGGCAAGCACCCACTTGTCGCTGGCTTGCAGCCAGGGATGACCCTTCTACTGCGTTTCTTGCCTGCAACAGCAGATGACACATGGTACGCTAACCCTGAAAAAAGCATCTCCTTTGCTCTCTACCTTCCTCTTTAAATCTCCACATTCAAACATGCCTCCTACTTCTGAGTCCCCACTACTCTACCCTCTCTCTTCATTATTGTCTTCCAGTTACTGAAGGTTTAAAGTCAAGAAAGTAATCAAGAAGTTTCGTTACACACAGGAGTAGGAAGAAAACAGAGGGAACAGTAATATCTGCTAAAGATCACTTTCTCCTTTTGTTAAGAGCTGGAAAGAGAATCAGGATGGAGCCTCCTTGCACAGCTATGAAGCAGCAATTTAATCAGTAAAATATCTTGCTTGACAAAAGGGTGATTCTTAACCAAATCTAATAAAGCTTTAATTTTAAAAAGTATTTGGCTTTGGATGTGTTAAGTTTGTTCTCTAGAGCCTGATGACAAATGACATCAGTAAACATAAACCATCTGCTTCTCTGTCATCTTTAGGTATAGAAAACTTGTTTATATAAATTTAGCATGGCTGGGTGGACCAGCAATCAAAATTGTGCTATTCAGGAGGGCACTAGATTGCACCATATCTGCTTGCAGGCTGTTCAGTAAGTCAGAAATAAAATACCCTTCCTGTAGTAAATCATAGAGTACAGTTACAACAACTGAAAAGGAAGGAAATTATTTAAAGGTTTTTTTACAAAAAATTAAAGTCTATTGGAACAGGATGTAATTTTAAAGAATGAAAAAGTTGTAATAAAAATTAGTTAGAAGCAGAACAACTTACTTATTCCTCCTGGTTTATTAATATACTGTGGGTTTTGTTCTCCTTCCCTCTCTTAATACAGGAAAAGGCGATCTTTTAACAAATTCTCACAGTTTCAGTGAAACTTTTTTCATCATTCCAAAATCAACTTCACAGGGATATCTTTTAATTTCCGATAGCAACTTATTTGTCCATCACAACCAGATATTCCATAACAATGATGCGTGCATTGCAAGGGACAGGAGAAAGGCTGAACCATAGGAAGAAAGCTCCAATGGGATTAGTTTTCTTTTGTTCTTCACTGACCAAACACTAATGGCCATGTATTAGAGGTAATTAAAACTCCAGAAGCCTTTCATACTTGTTTGTATGGTTATTTCCCTTCACCTACCATTTCCATAGGGTTTGGTTAGAGCAGACATCATCCCCCAAATGCTAGGAAAACAGTACAATCTTCAGTGGCCCTATATAACCATAACTCTGCTGTTTGCTTTTCTTCTTTTGATACTTTTCTTCTTTTGATGTCTTAATCATGAGCTGAAATGTTGGAAAACGTATTCTTCTTAGGATTTACTTGATTTCATCCACTTGGAAGGAGGAGGTCTTTCTCAGAATTAATTTGCTGGTTTCACCTGGTGCTTTCTAGTACCCGGTGCTTCTAGGTGGATGGTCATAGAATTGGCTCTTAACCTACCAACTCCCTGCTACATTTATCTGGAATCTAAGGGAGAAATGGGAGCGAGTTCATTGAAAATATAATTTTATATCATGTAGTAAGAGGCCACAGCATATATAAAAGTGTCCCAGATGCAAGTGTGCATGGCAATTCCAAATAGCTCCATGTGGCCATAGTTGGTTGTGGGGCTTCCGACTTTGGCCCTAGTGTTGGACTCATGCTGGTCAAAAATGCTGGCTACTGCAAATACCACACCCCTCTGGTTTCACAAGGAAAACATAGCTTCTCAACCCATATCGCCTTCCCATCAATGGGAAACTTTCACTACCAACAATGCATGTTGCAAATAGATATCACAACTATTGAGGTATATCTAGATCAGTAACAGTGGTAACAACTAGAAGGGAGAGGACAAATTACAGGGGGGTCTTTCCTAATGAAAGGTCTGGGGTTGATGTTCTGGGTCTAGCAACCCAAGAAGAGATGTGCAGCTCTGGAGAAGAGTCAGGATTTCCTGCCCTTGATCTTTGTACTTGTCTTCTAGCTAGTTTTGGAAGAGGCTAAATTTTTTTTTTTTTAATTGCCATCTCCTTTCAAATGGTCACAACACTAGGAGAATGTATGCAATATGCACTGAGGCAGGAAAAGCCAGAGAAGAAAAGCCAGAGCATTTCTTTGCTGACATCAATTATTCAGCTCCCAAGGATGATGTTTCAAGAATATACAATAAACACTAAGCTGCTGCACCAAATTTTGTCTTCAGCCTGCCTGAAAGCAAGACATGATGCTACCTTTTGCAGTTTTTGCAATTGACAGCACCATATAATCCTGAAAGCCTGAATTCTGCTCCTGATTAGTACTGCAATTAAAGCAGTTAGCCTCATGTTGTTTGCACAGAATGAAAATATACCCCTGTGAACTTCCTTTTGGGTGCACTCTGCCAATTACGTTTGCAGCCTATGATTTCTGTGTCCTGAGAAATGTGTGCATTTGACACTCAAATCATCAACTCTTTCCTCCTCTTGCACATTATTGTGATGTCTCAGGTGTCATCCATTTGGCTTAGAAGAGGCCTCTCTATAGCAAAGTTTCTGGTTTTCCCACACTCTGCATGGTATTCAACTGTGAGAACTAAGTTCACAGTTATTCCACAGTCCATGGTGATGTGCCCCAGTTAAACAATGATATGTATGATTAAAAAGAAAAACAAAACAAGTTATAATCCCATATGTTGTTTTGTACCTTGTCCTAAAGTAATTTATTTCTCTTGTTTCTCTGCATGACATCTTTCCAGTTGATAAAAAGAGGTCAGTCAATGAAAGTCAGAATAAGTGTGCCTCAAAATATAGCCCAGCAGCCCATGAGATGGTATTGTAATCAGTACTTGGAAGTGCTTTTCCAGTCACTGTAATATCATGGCTTACTCTGGGTACAATATTTTTTTCAATTCTCCCAATCTCTAAGTGCCTTTGAGGAATGTACAGATGAAGGAAGAAAGCTCTCTCTTAGGCAAAAAAGTCCTGTACAAATTTCTTACCCATGTAAGCAAAAACAGTACCCCAGAGTCATTCCACTAATGATACGGACAGTACCAGACCTATGGCTATTTGATCTAGCCACTGCTAAGAACAGATATACTGCAAAAACTGTGAGAGAAGTGAGTCCAGCCCTCTTCAGCTGTAAGGCAGCCTTTAAGGAAGACTTTTTGGGAACATGCATGTTGACATCCTAGCTCATTAATATATACCTAAAGTTTGAAAATTATTTGAGAAGTTTCCCATAAAGAGTAGGCTGTAAGCCAAGCAAGATGGACAGAAGAAGTAGTAAATGTGGCAACTAGCATTTTAATCTGCAGATCACACACATAGATAAAGTTTTTCTTACCTGGTTGGACCAGAAGATGGATTTCAAAATTATTTGTATTACCAAACATAGCAGCATGAACAACTTACCATGTAAAGTATACTTAGTTTTCTAAACCATTATGTCTTCAACACCAAAACACAGAGAAAGAGCCAGAGTAGCATTTTCCTGTAGTTTCATTTAAGAATAAGATAGAAAGTCCAACATCATGATGCTGGATGTTGATGCTGAGGTTTTTGATTTGCAAGTCTGATATTCTGGTGTATAGATATTATATACCATGCTATTTGGCATATACTCTAGAAAATAAAAGCTAAGCTAAAACTAGGTCATTAACGGTGGACACAAGACTGACGCTGAAGATGGTGGCAAGCATCAATAACCCACTTTATTGCAAAAGCCAGGCTTTTCTAGCAGTTAGTTGGTTATCAGTTTACGTAGTGTTAAGGCACAACAAGCCCATGTCAACCAATCACCATACACCACAATGTGGACATGCAGCAGTCTCCAAAGCACATCTCTCACGTCTCTCTACACCTGCTCCAACTGAGTCACTCTCCTGTAGTCCTCCTCAATTTAAGCCCAAGTAGTAGGCCTGAGCCATGATTTCACAAGGGCAACAAGGCCCTTATTTCATAAGCTAGGAAACATATGAACTCAATGTAAAGATCTTCCTTTAGCACTGAATGATACATCCCTTTTTTGTCACTATCAAAAGCTACAATCACTATTGCTTCATTATTCAATCTCTGCCTTTTCTATGCAAAGAACAGAGAAAGCACGAAAAAAAGAGACCACAATAAGGGGCAAAATCAGATCCCTGTGAAGAGTCTATTATTCTTGAATTGTTGTTTTCTGAAGACTATAACCATTTCTGCAGCTTGTACACTCCATTATCTCGATATATATTTTACAAGAAAGAGCATACACGAAAAATATCTTACACAGACCAGACAAAAGTAATGTGGAGGGTAAAAATGAAGGTATTTTAAGAAGTATTAGAATTATTTATATATTAAAATTTTTTTTGCATATTGTTTTTTCTATGTTTTCTTTTTAAAATGTAGCTTACATCAAATTATCCCCCTTCAAATAACAAAACAGTATTACCCTTCAAATAAGAATCACAGAATGAACTAGGAAAAACCTTTAAGATCATCTAGTCCAACCTATGACCTAACACCTCCTCATTAACTAAACCATGGCACTGAGTGCCACCTCCAGTCTTTTTTTAAACACATCCAGGGACGGTGACTCCATCACATCCCTGGGCGGACAATTCCATTGCCCATTCTTCTCTTTCAACAAAGAATTTTGTTCCAATTTCTAACCGAAACTTCCCTTGGCACAGTTTAAGATTCTGTCCTCTCATTCTGTCATTTGTTGCCTGGGAGAAGAGACTAACTCCCAACTGACTACAACCACCTCTCAGGCAGTTGTAGAGAGTGATAAGGTTACCCCTGAGTCTCCTTTTCTCCAGGCTAAACAACACCAGCTCCCTCAGCCGTTATTCACTGGGCTTGTGTTCCAAGCCCTTCACTAGCCTTATTACCCTCTTCCGGACGTGTTCAAGAATCTCAACATCCTTCCTAAATTGAGGGGCCCAGAACTGGACACAGTACTCAAGGTGTGGCCTCACCAGTGCCAAGTACAGGGCAAGAATCACTTCCCTAGTCCTGCTGGCTACACTATTCCTGACACGGGCCAGGATGCCATTGGCCGTTTTGGTCATATGGGCACCCTGCTGGCTCATGTTTAGTCAGTTGTTGACCAGTACCTCCAGATCCCTTTCCACCTGGGCACTGTCCAGCCACTCTATTCCCAGCCTGTAGCGCTGCAGGGGGTTGTTGCGGCTAAAGTGTAGGACTCGGTGCTTGGACTTGTTAAACTTCATGTTATTGGACTCAGCCCATCTATCTAGCCTGTCCAAGTTCCTTTGCAGAGTTTTCCTATCCTCCAACAGATCGACACATGCCCCCAGCTTGGTGTCATCTGCAAATTTACTGGTAGTGGACTGAATCCCCTCATCCAGATCATCAGTGAAGATATTAAACAGGACTGGGCCCAGCACTGATCCCTGGGGACCCCACTAGACTGGTCACCAACTGGATGCAGCACCATTTACCACTACCCTCTGGGCCTGGCCATCCAGCCAGTTCTTAACACAGTGAAGAGTGCAACTCTCCAAGCCGTGGGCTGCCAGCTTTCAGTATTAATATTTGGATCAACTGAGATTTAACTATAAATTCCTCTGCATTTCAGAATCCAACTATTCTTTTAGTTTAAAAAACACTGTAAGGTGTGGACTGGGGTGAAAAACCACCATGTACTATAATTTCTACATTTTACTTTATATACTAGGACAGTCAGGGGAAAATTATCCACAGCTCAATGCTTGCAAGGTCTTTTAAAATCTGCAAGTACTTTCAGAAGAATGCTTTCAATGCAGTGTGATTTTCACAAAGTTTAAAGGCACTATTATGAAGGTAATTAGGAGTATAGGTCTTCCAACTGACATCAGTAATATTTTTCAACTTTCCATTTTTAGGATTTCTTGTCAAGGTTTCCTCTCTAATCCTGGCTCCCAATTTCTGTATAATGGCCCAAATAGCCAACAGGATTTTAGAGGAATGTGTCACTGTTACCGTAAGAAAAGACACAGACTCCAAAGGCTGGATTTGCAGAAATTCTACTTTTACTACATATGCTTCTTCTTTTATACACTATTCTGATCCAACTGGACCAGACTGGTCAATTAATCAATACATTTCACTTGATTGGCTAGCTAGCTTAACGTCCTAGAACAAGAAGATAGAAAGTAAGAAAAAAAAGCACCTGCAGATTGTTTAGACTAAAGCTATCATTGTTTATATTAAACTGCTCAGTTTCACAAGCCAATCCTGGGAAAACTTAGTTTTCTCACTCTCTGACCAGGCTGTGGTAACCACAGGAATGCCTTGTGGCAAATTTTTTTTCTGGCTTACTACAGGAAGAGATGTGATTTCTACACACATCATTAGCCAAAAAGTAGATTCAGAGAATTTTCAAGAATCCGTCAGCAAGCGGTCCATTCATCTTTGTCAAATCCCTGTGAACAAATGCATATTCAAGTGTATATCTCAGCTTCATACACCAAACTCCCAAGTCAAATCTTTCTTCTCAGTAAGCATGGACTGAAAATGCACTTTTCGTATTTGTTCTGTCAGTGTTTGACAGGTATAAGCCAGGTTTCAGTTTGCAGTCAGATCTGAGACATAAAAGTGTTGAAGACAATATTTCAATTAATTAGATCTTCCGCTTTAAAAAGTTGTGGTGCAAATGATCAAAACACTGAAGGCAAGACTGAAATTCAACTGCAGTATTAACACAGATTCTTGTTATTTGTTTATTCTGCACTTTTAATTTTTGTAACAAAGTGTAATACATAAAATTCTATGGTATGTAGAAGAAACACAGGATACGGGTATTTATAAGAAAACCGTTAAATTCACAGTATGAATAACAGCCACCACTTTCAAGTGCACAAATCTGTAGCAAGGTTCACCATTCTCATCCTTTTTTTCTCATTCTCACCATGTTTCAGAAAAAAGTTAAGATTAAAATTTTAGATCTTGCAACAAAAGCCTTTGCAGCTAACTGTCTGAGCTGGAATTAGAAAGAATCTAAAATTATTTAAACTGAAAGTTCTCTGACGAGTTTCACACAATTAATTTTTCCATCTAATGCCCTCCAATGTTACTGAAACCTGTCCAGGTTTGCTAACTTTTTGAATAATGTTCCAATACTGTAACACTGACAACTTCAATATGGCTGCAAAACCCAAGAAGCAGCAAGCATTGCCAGAATGTCAGTCAGAGCTGCCTAAGGTTCAGCTTCCACACTTCTACAAAAGCCTCTGCCTTTCAAGATGGGGGCCATGCACAATGAAACCAAGCACTTGATTCTGTCAATCAGTTCTGCGCTTTAATGAATATTTAGCGTCAGCATCCTTTCATGATGGATTGCAAGGGAGATGTAACACAAGTAACACTGCTTTCAGTATCCTTCCATTTCTCTTTTTATGGGTGTTCAGAGCATTCATTGATCCCAGCTGATACATTAAAACCATGTCCTTTTTCTCTGTGATACATTAAAACCATGCTTCTTTTTCTGCAGGGAAAACAGTAAAGTGTTGTGGTTTGGTGACACAGAGGATACTCCAATACTATTGGGAGGTTTTTTTCAGTGTTGCTTTTGTCTAGACTCTTATATCTGAAGTCTTGTTAGATGGGTAAATGTATTCCTAAATAGGAATTCTTTGCAATTGAGGGCTGAGGAAAGAAAAGCCATCCCCATACTGGTCTAACATGATTCCACAGTGAGGAACACTACAACTTTCGCATTCAGATCACTGGCTTTAAAACACCATAACCTAGAAACCCTAAAAACCTGCAAGATTCGTTCAGTTTGGGCCAACACATTCCTTATTTTCCCCGGTGGAGACACACTTCATGCAACTAAAGCTATCCAAAGTCATTGGAAAATACGCTAGGACAGACTCAGTGAAAAAATTACAGGTCAAATGTCACATAAGGAATTAACAGAATAGACACTTTTGTGTCTGTCTTAGGTCACAAATGCAAGATGTGGCCAGGGGTGTGTATTCTATTGCCATCTGTTAGAAGTGGGGCAGTTATCTTCTGTTAATTGGGCCACCTGTTAAAACCAGGTGGGGCAGTTTTCTTTATCTCTTCCATGACCCATCCTCCCTCTGGGGAGATATCTTCTGTTAATGGGCCATTGAGTCTCACTGCATGACTGACAAAATTACATCATCCTGTTGTGAGAACGTCTGCTCAGAGGGAGAAGCCAAGCATTCCTACCTGGATATAATCTGAGATTTGAAACACCACAGGCAGACTTTTCCCACTGGATTCCCGGAGGAGCAGCTTTCTTTTCCACTGGACTTCCAGAGGAAGACCAGGCCCATCTACACCACCACTGGACCTTCAGAGGAAAACTACACCCTTCTACAGGATCATTGCTTCAATAGAACCACATTTGTCACTCCAAGAAAACTGCAGGCACCATTTAATTGGACTGCTACCAACACCCTGACCAACAGGGTGTCAGGTCGTATTCTAACTCTGTCAGTGTTGTTTTGTATTACTCATTTTTATTTTTATTTTTCCTAATAAAGAACTGTTATTCCTGCTTCCATATCTTTACCTGAGAGCCTTTTAATTTCAAAATTATAATAATTTGGAGAGAGGGGGTTTACATTTTCCATTTCAAGAGAGGCTCCTGCCTTCCATAGCAGACACCTGTATTTTCAAATCAAGACAGTGTCAAAGTAACTGCAAACATCAACTTCCTTCTACATAAGAAGTCTACAACCAGGAAACCTCAGGGCAACAGATTATCCACCAAACTTCCCTATGCATGACTTCAGCCCCCCTCAAGTTAGTACTGCCACTGGTGTCATGGCACTGAAAGAGCTGAGTGAGTAGCATACTCTAAGTCATTTTTACATTAATGTAATTCTTCTTACAGTGCCCATCAAAAACACTCATGCACAAAGTAGCACTTTCCCCTGCTCGAGCACCAAGGCAAGAAAAAGCTGCTTCAAATACTTTAAAGACAGGATTAAAACACAACGCTTTGTTTAACTGCCCACCAAAATTACAGCTTGAAATACAGGTAAAAATCCCCAGGCTGAGCTTTCTCATCTTATGTATTGGTCTTTTTCTCTCACACATGCATACTGGCACACACCTCCACCACATCTAAGTTCTGGTGCCACTGTGTATATGCTTAAATCGATGCCCTTGGACCACTGCATTAAGATCACAACATGATCAGATTGTTGTTGAAATGCCATACTGAATGCGTGTATGCACTGAAAACCCATGAGCTGATATTGCAATAAATTTACAAACAACCTTCTTAGGTTTTATGGGTAGCCTTCAAGGACAAAAGCTCAAATGGTTTTAATTTTTCTCTAAGTGACAGCCACAGCTAATACCAGATTTGGCAGGGAGCAGGCATTACATGCCCATTTGGCTTATAGAGACATGAAAAAGAGTTTATGTTTGACATTTGCTTTAAAAACATAATGAAAATCTTTCACTCTTTCCAGGCCAAAACTTGCATTAATTTCTGAGAGCCTGTTACTTTAAAAAACATTCGTTGGCTCGACTGCTTGGATAACTGACAAAAAAAAAGCATTAAGAGCAGGATCTTGATTAGTGTTGACAGAGAACAGAGAGCAACAGAAACAAGATGCTGAAGAGCACATTCTCTCTTTGTCCCCCTTTCAATTTTTTTTTTTTTTTATAAATGAGTGGCTTATGCCATCAAGCTCTGATTCATCACTGGCAGCTTTTCATTAACAGAAAGGAAACAATATATAATATTTTCACATATTGCATGGTTCACTCCACTTGCTTTGTCCTTGAATGTTGCATACAACTATATGCCTGGTGCCCTGGTGGAAGAGTCAAACCACATCCATAAGCAGCAGTCCATTTTCCATCAGTTCCACATTCTTGCCAGACATGGAATAGAGGGCTAATGCCTCCTCCACAAAGGTTAGGGCTGAGAAGATTTGGAGATGACAATCTTCTAAGGGCAGAACATATCAAAGAGCCAAAGCCAACTAGCTGTGAGAACTGGAATTATCACTTTAATACATTGCTATAAATTGTCCCATAATCAGTCATGATCAACTTTCATCCTGAAATCCATATGGGAACAAAGAAAGATACATTTTGCTCTATATGTGACAACTCCTGAAAAGTTTACTAACTTCAGTCCATGTGTAAGGCAGCGTATATAGCAGCATGATTGAACTCTTAAATATCATCACCTGTCCTGGAGTGACTTTGTGATGCTTGTATCTCCAATTGCCTGTTCCGTTTATGCTGGATATGAAGTTCTGCACCTTTAAAACTGGTTCCGAGAGCGAAGTGGGGGAGAGAAGAAGCACGGAGTTTGTTTGCAGAAACTGCACTTCCTCCTTCTCATTCCTTCTCATGGACTGTGTTGTCTGCAGCCAGGACAGTGGGAGAGAGCTCTCCTTTGCTTTTTGTTGGTTTTTTTTAGCTAGTTGAGTCAGAGAAGTTCCCTGGACAGTGGCTTTTCTTTTTCTTGGAACTGATTTGCCATGCTCTGGACTGAAAACCCATAAAAACATTGGGACTCCACACCTGTGGCACACTTTCCAGTGCAGGAGGGACTAATAAGAGATTGAGCAAGCCGAGCTACAACCCACAACAAGGACTTTCTGAATTTGCCATCTCTTCAGAACAGCGAGAGGTTTTGTTGTTTAAAGTTATTCATTTTTATGCTTATGAATACTTCGCTTATTAAATAGATTTTTTCCCACTTTTCTCCAAGGAAATAATTTCCCAAACCAGTTGGGGGAGGGTCTGCTTGAATCTGCTTTCTAGAGGGACCCCTTTGAAAGTTTTCTCCCAAATTTGCCCTAAACCAGGACATGACCTAAGAAAAGGAGCAGCTCTGTGGTATGGCCTAGATCCACTGTTATCATGATTTAATGCTTAATGCTGCATTATTTGAAATTAATACACCACCAGTTTAACCATGTGTTAAAATACATTCTGGGGTTCACAAGTAACTTGAGATATGAATAACAACCAGTGTGAACATGTTCATACATGTACTCTCACATATAGATTATGTGCTGCATTTTGTGAAAACATACATGCTAGTTTTTTTCAAAACATAAACTCTTGCTACTGAAACTGCTTATATTCATACACAGGCAGTAAAGGTACAATTAAGATTAATAATAAAACCTAAGTGCTCAAGAAGTAACGGAGAAATCCTAGCTTTCGTGACTTTGATAAAAAGTCACTAGGAGTGACTTTTATCACTCCTAAAGTGACTTTAGTAGGGATCTAGGACATAAGTACCTTTTCTTAAATACCAGAGGTTGAAGAGTGGTTTAGAAAACAGAAGGTTATCTCAAGATCACTTTTCTATAATCACCTGTTCTTATATTACCAGCTGGCTGAAGTTGGAATCCAGAAAAGTGGGGTCAAGTGGGAAAGTGTTAACCCTTCCTCATAAAGTGGATCCATGACCAGCTGCATGAGGATCAATGAAAAAATCTACAAACCAAGTATAGCAGCATGACAATATGTGGATTAACAGCAGCATTCTCAAGGAGCGAGTCATGCTCAAAGCTGGTCATCACACAGGGTTTTGCAATTACCTCTGTTTTCAAAAGCCAGTTCAGACATACCAGACAACCAAGTCCTGATCATTATGATTTAAGATGGTGTTGGGGGTTAGGTTTCTTTCCTTCTGTTCCGTTTTACTTATAGAATTTCTTTCCCATTAGATGCTAGGATACACTAACAACTGGGTACTAAAGAAAAACAAAAGAAGGGGCCAAGCTCAGGGGAGAGGGGCAGCGATACCTCTAGAATTGGGCCAGCAAAAGGGATTGGGGAGCCTGCTAGCTCTCTCATTCTCGGCACTGAAGAACTGTCAAGCTATTGCTTACTGCAGGGAGAACTCACTGTCACCACCAGAGCCCAGTCCTGTACTGCTTCATCCTTTATGTGAGTGAACCTTTGCTGTAAGAGCAGCCTTTGGACTGGGACCTTATTAAAACCCTACCTCACTAAAAGAGAGACCTATCCCCATCTGCTTGGGTGCCTCAGATCTTGAGCTCCCTCCTCCCTGCCCTGCTGGGAGCCAGTCTGCCGCCGTGCTGCCCCTGCTGCTTCTTCAGCACTGCTCTTTTCTCGCTGCACTGTAGCCCTGCACCCCCTGCCTGCTGAGATGTCCAGCAGTTCCAGCCACAGCTAGGGAGCTTCTGATGCATCTTATCTAGCACTCCAGGATTTCTGGGGCGACCGGGATCGACTGCCTCAGGGTTTTTTTGTGAAGCAAAGACTCTCTTCCATCCTTTCCCATTTTGGCTGAGAAGGCTGTCATTGGGTTCCTGGTTCTTTTTTGTTGTTAATGCCGTAGTTGTTGTTGTTTGTTTGCTTTATTATACATACTAGTAAAGAACTGTTATTCCTATTCTCATATCTTTGCCTGAGAGCCCCTTAATTTCAAAATTATAATAATTCAGAGGGTAGGGGGTCATCCTGGTCATCCTTGTCGTAGCAAACTCCTGAGATCTGAAGAAGTCCTTACAAGAAAATGTACTTGTTGGCTAAGAAGAAGTAGAAATCTCAAAGACTTCACTTCAATAATTTCTCATAAACTTCACTTTACCCTATCACCATAAAGATTTCTTTGCTTAGTTTTATGTATATGCTAGGGAATGAAATGGGAATTAATGAGATTGCCTATTCACTTCAGTTAGCTAAATTGAATTAACTCTGACATTATCCAATTTTTTCTTCCTAGATTTTAAACAGCTCTGATAAAGCATAGTGGCAGCTGACTCTCTAAAATATTTCACATCTACATCATTTGGGATAACTGAAGAAAGGAAGACCTACAAGGAACAGGTATTTTGCTTTAATTGCAAAGAACTCTTAAGAATAAAAAATAATTTAAAAAAAATCCAGGAATCCTCTAGTTCAGAAAGCAATATTGACTGACAGTTAAAGCACAGATAAAGTGAACTCATAAGGTCTGTTACAGGCAGTGCTAGCAAAATCATGTGATCTAGGTACACACAATAGGGGAAAAAGAAGGGCAGTGCGCAAGAAAGCTGGTTTTGTGAGCCTATCTGAGAGGGCATGACAAAGCAAAAGGAAATATCAAGTAGGTATTTCTTTGGAGGTAGAGAGAGCATAATGATAAGTGTTGTTATGTTTGGGTAGAAAGGAGAAATTTATCATTACTAGCACCATACATATGTCACTAGGGGATTAAACACTCCTAAATTTAATTAATGTTTTATTGTATAGGAATAGCCTTAAATTTTTTAATGTTCGAGTGTTTTGCTAAATTAAAAACCCAGTGCTGCTGGATCTAAGTAAACATCCAACCATGCCAGATTCACTGCTACCTTTTACATAAGTAGAGCTGAGTGAAGGAGAAAGGGAAATACTGAGAACATTTTAATTTTTAAGGAAAGAAGCCAGGACTGCTCAGGCACCAGTGTTTCTCTATCAGCAGGAACTCTCTCTGCATTTGAAGGGTCAGGGGATTTGCATCAACCTTTAGGTCAGGAGGAGAAGTAATAAAGTAAATAAAGTAAATAAAGGAGAAGTAGGAAAAGGACTCTCATCCCACATATCATAATGGGATCATTAATAAAATTGTGGTAATTTATTCATTGGTTTGGATGATTAAACACTGTGTATCAGTGATCTATCTGCATTCTGAGCCATTGATTCAAAGAAACAGCTTTATAAAACGGTGGTGGGCCCAAAACTAACTTCATTGCTTTTAAGCAGATAGATTTGAAGCAGATTGTACAAACTTAGATTCAACATAGTCATTTCTCTCTCACTGTTCTCCAGGACTTTGATTCTATCAGTTTTCTGGGTAACCAAAGACTGTCAAAGATTCAGGAAACACCTGTATTTAGACTTTAAAAAAATAAAATAGGGAGAACCAACAATGAATCACTTTTTAGAATAATACAGTTTATTGTACAGAAGTAAAATCTGTGGAAAGAAAAGAATCTGGAATTATAGAGCAACAGCAATGCTCAAAGTAAACCACATACTTTAAAACAAAAAAGTATTTTCTTTCTAGTTTAAGTTTCATAGGAAAGTTGTTCATCTTACCAAATGTTTCTTGCCAGCAGTAACCCAGACATTTGGGGAACCTTATTTTTCCTACTTGTACTAGTTTGAAAGCAAACCAGTGGGAGATCCCAAGTCAGAAATACAATTAATAGGAAAATTAAAATAAATGCAATAATAACAGAAACACTGACAGAGTGAGAATACAACCTGACACAATGTTGGTCAGGATGCTGGTAGCAGTCCAATTAAATGCTGGCTACAGTCCTCTTGGAGTGACAGATTGTTACGTGCAGTTGTAAGCTGGAGACAGATTCATGACTCAAGTCACCAAGATCATACAACAAACAGTGTGTTTTATTGTTCAGAGCTTTCTTATATATAGGGAGTTCAAAACTCCTGAGTCTAGACAATGGGTTGGTTGAGGTCTCAGCACTGCCCAGCTCCTTGACCAGTGATGTCTCTGCATTCTAAATCGAACATGATTGGCAGAGGTTTTTGTTTGAGTTTAAATGATTCCTCACTCAGAGATTTGTGTATTTCTGAACTAAGCAAGCCAAACTGGATTTATGTTATGGCTAGATTTATCTTGTCCAGCTACAGACTAGCTGTACTGCGACAATTCCTCTTTTTCTGTTTTAAAAATGCAAAATGTTCTGCTATCCTTCCTGCAGGTGCCTTGCAAATAGGACGACAAAGACAGTATGAGTCTAATTTGAATGAGGCTTTCTACTTGATTAGACAAACTTAGCGATGTGTCTCATGTATCACTGGAGCTGTAGCACTAACGTCTAGAAGCTGTTAGGTGAAAACTACCAATATCACAATATTTCAGGCCAGCATGTCACAGGCTATTTGCTTAGAAGTTACAAAGTTGCAACTTAACACTAAAAACAATAAACAATTAAACTCAAAATAATTTCAATTAAAAACACACATACTTTTACTATTGATGTCTTCCAAATATTTGAGTCTTGGAGTTTGAGTAGGGTGATGGTCAGACCGTCCCACCATTGTTAATTTTCTGTTTCTGACAAGCTATTGGCTTGCTAGGTTATGTTGTGAATTGATTAAGAAATATGAGAAAAACATGAGAATATGAGAGCACCCAAGACTTTTGAGGCGAGTGTACATCCACCTCACACTTCTCTCCCTTTCTTTGTTTTAACAATTACAACAAGAACAAAATCAGCACTTATTTTATTATGAACAATAAGAGAGTACATCTAATAATACAATAAGCACGATTAAAGAAAATTACTTACAACTATTTAAATGTTTCTTTTCACCTTGGGTCTGTCATAGCTCGACTTGGATTGCCTTTTCTGGAACAAGGTTTCCAAGTTTAGCTTGAAAAGAGGGCTCAGCTTTTATAAGGCCAAATTTGCTAGTCAAAGTGCCTTGAACTAATCTTTTTAGGATAGAAACACTTGGGATTTATGGCATTCTTCCTTTACCAGCCAAGTCCAGGGCTTGATCAGGGCCAGGGACTTGGTTGGGAAGGTTTTCCTTAACATATTTTAGAAACAAGTTCTAAAACATTTTAGAAAAAGTTCTTCAACATAAACAACTTATGAATAATCAAAGAAATATACACAATTAACATAAAATAATATCTTATGTCTGGATTTCTGTGTGCATTAGGCAATTTAACTTTGTTAGTTGTTACTTACAATTTTGCTAATGTATTATTAGTATACTTAATATCATTGCTCAATGGCAGCAATGTAAACAATATTTTTTTTTTGTTAAGGGTTTTGAAACTGAACCAGAGTTAATGAATGAAAATAAAAAAGGAAAGTGAGAATTTACACTGTACCTGGGCTAATCAACAACTTTAGTTAATTTAAACATGTTTTTGGGATCATTATATATTTTTAATTAATATGTTTCTTGCAGGATAAGGTATAAAGATGTGACTTTAAGGCTGCAAGACAAACTACTTTATTAATTATAAATTCTTGTTATTAGTTTTGTATACTTAGTTGTAAAAATTTAACATTAAAGTTATGGTTATATTTTGGTTTAAACATAAGAAAATACATAAGCTAGTATTTTAGTGATAGTCAGGACAGCCTTGCTGTATTTAGAAATTGGCAGTTCTAATCATCTCTTGGGGAAGCCCTTTGGTTTGCTCAGGACCCCGGCGATAACTGACAAGAACAAAAGCAAAAGACGAGAGGCACTCTTTCTGCTCGGGACCACCGTCCCACAGCTTTAATGCAGAACAACTCCAGGAGAAGAGAGAGAGAATACCTCGAAGTAAGAGTTTTTATAACCGAGGGAAGGGAGGCGGAGGAAAGGAACATCTGATGGCAGGGATGATAGGAGGAATTAACCTGGGGGAGAAACCAACAGCACAGGACCTAAGGAGGGGGAGGTGCAGGAACAAACCACGTGATATAAACAAACCTCTCAGTGCAAATAAATACAAACTACCCAGTGCAAATGAACAAACCACCCACTGCAAAATAATAACTAAATAAACTACTCCGTGCATTACAACACCTCCCCCTTTTCTGTTTAAAAGAAAGTTAAAAGAAAGGCGTTAGGCTTATTCTGATCCAGAATATGAAGTTGTCCACCACTTATGATTTGTGGACTTGTTAGATTGTTTTTTGTCTACTAACTCTGTGTGGTTGACTTCTGAGGTAACAGGGATTAAACTGTGATGGCTTTTAAAATTAAGCCACATAGAATTCCAAACACCAACATAATTAGGAAAAGAACAACAAAAACCAAGAGAATTGTCTTGATTATTGAAGTCCGCTGTAACAGAATTTCTCAGAGATCTTGGGCATGATTGTGTTTTGGAGTGAGCTTTGAGGTATCCTGGGTGTAGTCCTTAGATTTAGGCCTGTGTAGAAGTTATTAAGCCTTGTTGCACAGCAAGAAATTCTAATTAAGGTGTGTTTTAACTTTAGATAGAACAGTTGCATTGTAATCACTGTAGCTGCCTTAACAGTAGAAATGTTTGCATTCCTTTTTACCTTGTATACCAATCAGAAAACACCTGTTACTGTAAACTATCTGAACCTCTATATAACTGGCCATCTCGAGATAATAAAGGGAGAACACATGAATTAACCATACTGGTTCAATCATATGTCGCTCTGTCCAACCCCTCGTTTATAAAGGCCCTGAGCACCCGCACAGGACCACTACTACTTGAGATAACAAACTCAATTTGGGCATGGGTGCTACAACTCAGACTGTATTTTAACCTCTCTAAAGAGCTCATCTGCATTGGTGAGCACCAGCTTCAGTAACACATCTCCTCTGGTTGGTGTGTCCAATACCTGGACCACATAGATCTGGTTTACAAAAAAAGCTGTTTAAGTAATTCTAAACAGAAAACAAATTTTAAAAGTAGATAGATAATCTAGATAATGGCTAGCAAAGTAAAGAAATTAATGTTGTAGATGGGTAAATGGTTGGCTCTCACAAATAAGGGGTAAACATTATAGGAATGTTAAAAGAAGTTTTATAAATGTATAGTTATGTTACTGCCATGTGCTCCCCCACAGTACATGTTATCATGGGATGGTTTTGGTAATCTGGGCATTTGGGAATGTTGGCTTGTTACTATGGCACCACCTGACCTCCAATCAGAATGTAAGAAAGTGACCTCTACCACAGGACAGCAAGGAAGGAGTTGACTGACAAGGGTCTAGGAGGGGCTAGAGATATAAAAGATGAAGCATCCATCTTGAAGATGAGTCAGCCACGTGGTCGGTAGCCACGAGGAAGGCTGCCAGGCCTGTTTTTCCTTATTTAGTCCTTTTATTGTAATTTTTGTTAAGGTTGAATAAACCTTTAAAAAATTTTAAAGTGAGCGGTCATTTCTCAAATTAAGAACTAATTAACTAAAATCCTAAAATCTTCCAGTGTGTATTGAGAATGATTTTTCTATCTCATATCATTTTGGGAGTTTTTTGTTCATTTTGCTTTGTTTTGTGTCTGGGGTGGTCACTGCTTCCCTCCCCGATCCCCCCGCCCCCCCCTTCGATCACTCCTATCCCCCTAGCCCCATAAGTATTGTGACGAGTGACAGCCATGCTGGCGTTTTGGAGAAAGTTGGGGGCAGGGCGGGCAGCAGGTCCTTCCTTCCGAGGCAGGCTTTTTGACTGGCCAGGCCGCTGGTGTCTCTGACTAGGGATACTGTTGCTTTCTGAGTTTTGATGTTTCTTTCAATTTCTGTTTCCTTCAGCGCTGTGACTGGGCTTACTAGCTTGCTTCTCTGCTGCTGGGAAGCCCAGAGCCAGTGCACGCAGCACTAGGATGCAGGAACACCCTCATTCCCTGCTGGGGGCTGCCAGTGCCCTCCACACAGCCCGGAACCAGGGACCAACCATCACCAATGAGCTACCCTGGAGAGTGATTCCCTGCCCAGCCTCGGTGTTCTCAGCTGCTGCTTCAGGGTACCTTGCTACACTGTAACCTGCCACCTCAGCTTCAGGTGGTCCCAGAGTTTCTGCTACCTTTTGTTCATCACTCTCAGGGTGAGCCAGCCCCTGCCATTCTGCCTTTTTGCTTCTGAGGTTCCTGCTACACTCCTTTCACTATCCAGAGGGGCAGCAGGCTCAGCTGCCCCTGAGGGTTTGCAAAGGAAGCCCCTTTTCCATCTCTCCCACCACTGCACCCACCATTACCACATGCAGAGACAACCAAACTCGCGCCACAGCGCCCCCTGCAGCTGCAGGGGCATCATCACACCTGACCTGTCTGGCCAGCACCCCTGCCGGCTGTGACCATAACTACACCAAAGGGGAAAGCGCTCCATAGCCGAGAGAAGGCTGTTACTGGGTTTCTGGTTCTGTTTGTTGTGCTGCCATTGTTGTTGCTTGTTTGCCTTGTTATCCATATACATACTAGTAAAGAACTGTTATTTCTTTTCCCATATCTTTGCCTGAAAGCCCCTTAATTTCAAAGATATAATAATTTGGAGGGAAGGGGGTCATAGTCTCCATTCTAAGGGAGTATTACCTCCCTTAGCAGACACCTGACTTTCAAACTAAGACACAGTAAATCTTCCAACAGTCCTTTATTGTGTCGAAAGGGTAAAGATATGAAGGCTTGAAATGAGATCAGAGAAAGGAGAAGGATAGCCAGATCTCCTCCAATTCACTGCACTGCTTAGGAGGCCCATAGTTTGCTCTCTTGTGCCCTGGAATTTGATCTTTGAGGCCTGCAGGTTTTACTGCACCTCACATGTCCTGTTGGGCAGTGGGATGTGGGCCCAGCTCCCACTTTCATGGTACTTGCAACCATAAAAAGACTAGTCTTATGTGGCTATGGCAGGGGGAAAAGTCAAGCTTTGGGATGAGGACAAACAACACCTTGGACTAACTTGAGCAAACTAAGCTTCTCTGTTCTTTTTTCTAATATTTCACTAACAGTGGGATTTTTTTTTTTTTACCAGCCAGGTCTTCCATGTGGAAAAGCAGATGATAAACTATTCCACATTCAGATGTGCCAGATAAAGCTGTATAGTAAAACACGCATGCAAAAACAGTGAGAATCAAATATTTCACGCAGGTCATTTGATCTCCTAAATATCCTCTAAGATCTTCCAAATTCCTTTCAAGGAATTATTTCCTTGACAACTTCAGGGAAAGTGCAGGAGACATTCTCCATGACTATCAGCTCCAGTGGCAGATGGCTGTGTATCTGAGTCCACTCTCCACCTGGGGAACTAAGTGAGATGGGTGAGAAGAGAGCAAGGCAGCCAAGCCCAGAAGCACAAACACTGCAGGGCAGGGTGTGCTGCAGCACTTCACCCAGGGAGCAGACCCCTCCTTGCCCTGTACAGGTCAGCTGCCTGCATCCTTCTCAATAACATGGTGGGCATATGTCCCAGATTGAAAGCTGGGGTTTCTCCAGGAACTATTCCTGGGGTGTCCAATGCTTCCACTCAGACAGAGCTGCTATGGAAGGAGATTGCAGTGCAAACCTCAGGTGGTGATGCATGTCCAGACCTTCCTCCTGAGGCTCAAGTAAATATCTGCAAAATATGCCTGCAGGTTGGGGGATCAGTCACAACAGTGATAAATAACACAGAGAATAGAAATTTTCTGTTCTGCCAAAGTTGCTAGATAAAACTTAAAGAATAGCAAACAAAAAAGTTAAAAGGATGCAATGGTCTGCACACAGGATGATAAATGTTGCTGGGACCAGTGTAAAAACAGATAAAGACCACAATGGTTTGTTGTTTGTTTTTTTTTTTTTGCAAGGTATGAGACAACTTTGGACAACCCACCATAAAAGGACTTCCAGTAGGAGGTGGATGCATGCAAATTACTTCTAGGAAAGTAATGTTCATGTATTAGATAGAAG
This sequence comes from Irena cyanogastra, assembly GCA_013397155.1. Taxonomy (NCBI): domain Eukaryota; kingdom Metazoa; phylum Chordata; class Aves; order Passeriformes; family Irenidae; genus Irena; species Irena cyanogastra. The sequence continues at coordinate 56,982 of VWZV01000532.1, forward strand.
GCACGTTATAATGAATATGTATTGTTATGATGGATAAATATCTTGTTATAAAGTCCCACCGTACACATTAGATTACAGGAGATATCCTTATAATGTGTCCGGCCAAACAAAAAATGTCTGCTTTCTAATGTTTCAAATTATGTCAGAAAGCTTTTCTGAACAATTTCAGTGTTAAGAGGTGTCCAATAGCAGGAGCCAATGAAAAGATTGTGCAGTATTAGAGGGGCTAGAGAAGAGATGGCTTCACTCATGAAGTCTGCTATAGTTGATGCTACTCAGAATGAGGCACTGTGAACCCTGATAACCCACAAGAGCAGGAATTCACAAAGGTCACTTCCGACCTTTCTGCATAACAACCACATGGTGTCTTACCATGGTGTCTTACCAGAAATAGATATGGTGTCTTAAGAGCTAAAGACACCTATGTGCAAGTTCCATAGGGAGAAACCATACCAGCAGCATACACTAGAAACCACAGAAAGATATGAGTTTTCCTAAGTGGGTACTGCTAAGGGGTGTTAAGGAACCTGTTTGTCATGAAGCAGGGCATTATTTGAAGCTGGCTGCCTTCCTGATTCTAAGGTCTGGGATGTTACTGAAAGGATACCACAATTTATTAGAAACAGGGACTGTTATCCACTTTTACTCTGTCATGGGGGTCAAATGATGAGCCAGCAGGGAAGAAGACCAGCCTGGCTGAATAGAGAGCTTTGTATGGAACTCAGGAACTGTGGCGTTTCTCTCACCTGCCTGCCCACGCGGGGATTTCCCAGACTGTTGCAGAGCGGCGGGGACCAGCGTGCTGGCGTCAGAGACTCACCAGAACACGGCAGAGAGAAACGGCAGGTGCGTGGTTCAGCTTGCCGATGCAGTGCTTTAGTTTGCATGGAATCCAAGGCTAGAGCAAAGGAAGGGTCAGTTCTGTCCAATGTTCAGAGGATTTTATTCTGTCTTTCCTCCAAAGAGGCAGTGGCGAGTGACCCCAGGCTATGCCCGGGATGGGGTTATAAGGAGAGCAATTACCTGGGGGATTAGCCAATGGAGGGGTTACAGGGGAGGGATGAGGGGCGGCAAAGGGCAAATGGGAGAACTTAGGGTTGGAAAGAGGGACTAATGGACAAATCACCTGTGAAAGCTCTGGTGATTGATACAGAAATTTCCTGAAGAACCAGGGTAGAGCTGAGGTGACAGACAAAGACAGAGGGAAGATTGACAGGTAAAGTGGTGGGGAGAAGGGTGATTGACATCTCTGACAGACAGGTGAAACAGTGGGAAACCTTGGACAAAGGGGCTCAGGGAAGGATCCACTCTGGGAAGGGCAGGGGGTACACAGGGGCAAACCATTTTATAACTAATTAACATAGAAATGCCTTAATAAAATAGAACAATCAAATAAACTCGGAAACAGAACACCACAAGGAACAAAAGGAGATTTTGTGATCTTTGGAAGAAGGGGCAGGTGACTAAGGAGGACTATGAAGATGTAGTGAGAACTTAGAACTTAATTTGACTACTACAGTAAAAGACAATAATACTCTGAAGAGTATTATTATGTCCTTTAATGGGTGTGGGGGGAAGCATACTGACAAAGGATGGGGAGTGTGCTAGGGTACTTAATGCCTTGTTTTGCCTCAGCCTTTAATAGCAAGACCAGTTGTTCTCAAGGTGCCCAGTCCTCTGGGCTGGAAGACAGAGATGGGGAGCAGAAAACAACATCTGTCAGACCATACTCTTTTCTTGACCCAGAGATGGGGCAACTGAGAGACTGAGAGAAGTTTTAAAAACTTCTATTCCATTTTCAGTCTCATGAGAAGGATGAGACAATAAAGATGTTACAGTTCATGCCATCACAATCAGAAGCCAACTANCTGTGGCGTTTCTCTCACCTGCCTGCCCACGCGGGGATTTCCCAGACTGTTGCAGAGCGGCGGGGACCAGCGTGCTGGCGTCAGAGACTCACCAGAACACGGCAGAGAGAAACGGCAGGTGCGTGGTTCAGCTTGCCGATGCAGTGCTTTAGTTTGCATGGAATCCAAGGCTAGAGCAAAGGAAGGGTCAGTTCTGTCCAATGTTCAGAGGATTTTATTCTGTCTTTCCTCCAAAGAGGCAGTGGCGAGTGACCCCAGGCTATGCCCGGGATGGGGTTATAAGGAGAGCAATTACCTGGGGGATTAGCCAATGGAGGGGTTACAGGGGAGGGATGAGGGGCGGCAAAGGGCAAATGGGAGAACTTAGGGTTGGAAAGAGGGACTAATGGACAAATCACCTGTGAAAGCTCTGGTGATTGATACAGAAATTTCCTGAAGAACCAGGGTAGAGCTGAGGTGACAGACAAAGACAGAGGGAAGATTGACAGGTAAAGTGGTGGGGAGAAGGGTGATTGACATCTCTGACAGACAGGTGAAACAGTGGGAAACCTTGGACAAAGGGGCTCAGGGAAGGATCCACTCTGGGAAGGGCAGGGGGTACACAGGGGCAAACCATTTTATAACTAATTAACATAGAAATGCCTTAATAAAATAGAACAATCAAATAAACTCGGAAACAGAACACCACAAGGAACAAAAGGAGATTTTGTGATCTTTGGAAGAAGGGGCAGGTGACTAAGGAGGACTATGAAGATGTAGTGAGAACTTAGAACTTAATTTGACTACTACAGTAAAAGACAATAATACTCTGAAGAGTATTATTATGTCCTTTAATGGGTGTGGGGGGAAGCATACTGACAAAGGATGGGGAGTGTGCTAGGGTACTTAATGCCTTGTTTTGCCTCAGCCTTTAATAGCAAGACCAGTTGTTCTCAAGGTGCCCAGTCCTCTGGGCTGGAAGACAGAGATGGGGAGCAGAAAACAACATCTGTCAGACCATACTCTTTTCTTGACCCAGAGATGGGGCAACTGAGAGACTGAGAGAAGTTTTAAAAACTTCTATTCCATTTTCAGTCTCATGAGAAGGATGAGACAATAAAGATGTTACAGTTCATGCCATCACAATCAGAAGCCAACTATTTCCTAATTACAATACACTATAAGCATTTCTTGACCTATCAGCCTTTTGCCACACCATGCTGAAGATGCCTTAAAGCCAATCATCTAAAACTACCCCTTGTGGGTCCCACTACAATGCATCTTTCATAGTTCTATTTCTCCAAAGTATCTAGTCTTATTTGCAAGGCCATCTTTTGAAACTTTTTTCTAGCTCCATTTCTCTCTCAACGATATCTGTCGTACTCTGTTACCGAATTTCTTAAAGACCTCGGCCATGATTGGGTTGTAGAGTGATGTCTGAGTTATCTGGGCTGTAGGCCTTGATTTTAGGCCTGTGGGTAGTTAGCTAGGCCGTGTGTCGCAGCAAGAAATTTCTTCTTAAAGTTTGCCTCATTATAGATAGAGTAATTATAGGATTAGCACCGTAGCTGCTTTAACTCTGGAATTGTTTACATTCTTTTCACTTGGCATACCAATCCGAGAGCACCTGTTACTGTAAACAATTTGTATGTCTGTATAACCCACCATCTTAGCAAATAAATCGGACTTCACATTGCTTGATCATAGTGGTCTGACGTGTGTTAAGTCTAGTTCCACCCCCTTCCCTCGAGGCCCTAGATTTTATACCATCTTCAGTATTCTATGGCATTTCTAAGTCAGCATTTCTTGTCTCAAAGTTTGCATACGGATATATACTGTTTGGGCTTTCTGTCAGGCCCTGAGAACTCTCTACAAATCCATTTCCCACAAACATCAATAATCCAAGGGAAAATGGTCAGTGACCTCCCACACTACCTAGACACATACAAGTCTACAGAGCTGGATGAAGTTCACTCAAGGAGTCTATGAGGCAAAAGGATGTTGTCTACCCAGACTGCAGTAAAGCCTGTTCCACATAGCATTCTTTTGGAGACACTGGCTGCTCATGAACAATCTTTGCTAGATAAAAATTTGGCTGGATGGCTAAGTCCACAGGGTGGTGGCAAATGGAGTTAAATCCAGCTGATGATCGGTTACAAGTGATGTTCCCTGGGGCTCAGTATTGGCACCAGTCCTGTTTAATATCTTTAGCCATGATCTGGACAAGGGGATCAAGTGCTTCCCTGGTCAGTTTGCAGACAATATCAAGTAGGGTAGGAGTGTTATCTGTTTGAGGGATTCTTCTTCAGAGGGAGCTGTACAGGGTTGAGACCAACCATATGAGGTTCAGTATGATGAAGCGCTGAATCCTGCATGTAGGTCATAACAACCAAATGCAATGCTACAGGATTGAGGAAAAGTATCGGGAAAGCTGCCTGGTGGAAAATTACGTGGTCAGCAAAAATGGCTGAAAATGAGCTGACAGTGTGCCCAGGTGATCAAAAAGGTCAAAGGCATCCTGGCTTGTTTCAGAAATAGCGTGGCCAGCAGGGCCAGCACAATGATTTACCTCCTGTAGGGGCCACACCTCAAATAATACATCTGGTTCTAGGCTTCTCACTAGAGGAAAGACACTGGAGTGTTGGAACATCTCCAGAGAAGTGTTGTGTTCTGTTTTTTAAGTTTCTTCAGTTTAGTTAAATAATTTATGTTAGTCAGATTTATAATGGTTTGTTCTTATGTATCCCTATTCTTTTCCCTCAAGTTGGTTTCTCCCAAGTTACTTTTACCCATTTTTCCCGCCGTTCTCCCTGCCAATCTTCCCTCTCCTCCCCCCAATTTTCCAGAATTATCCCTGCCAATCCTTAATAACCCTGCCCAAACCCTTGTCCATCTCCCTAGTCCATCCCAAATCCTTCCAGAACCTTCCCTGTCATCCATTCCTATCCCTGTCAGGGGTTGGCTCCCTGTGACTTTCCCCTCCTCTATGTTACCCCCATTCATTCCCTGTCATCCCCCTTCCCTCCCCTAAAAGACCCCTATTGGCTGGCCTGTGTGCCAGCCCCCCGAGTTTCTGTTGCTTTATAATGTTTTCTCGGGCATCGCTCAAGGCTACTTTCCTTGTCCCTGTCCTGGGAGAATAAAACCTTCTTTGGACATACGAGAGAGAGTGGCCTCTCCTTCCCCTCTTGCTCCGGATCCCTTGTGGGGAACAGCTATTCCTCGCAAGCTTATCCACGCACACCTGGTTGTTGCTGCCTGCCCACGGCGTGCTGGGTCTTTCAGCCGGGTGCTCCACCTGCCCAGCCGCTGATCGATAACCCAGGCAGAGACAGAGAAGAGCAACAGAGATGGTGAAGTGCCACAGCACAGGTCTTACAAGGAACTCCTGAGGGAGCTGGGGGTTTAGTCTGGAGATAAAGACTGGGGGGAAGGGACAAGGAGAGTGACAGGGATTAGGTAGAAATATATCACTCTTCCATGGATCCAAATGACATTGATCCTTTCCATCTGGTCTTCTTAGTGGTGAGGGTCCCCCATACTGAAAAGTATAGAATGCAATGGATTAATGTAATTTTGGGCCAGGCAGGAACACCTAGGTACCTCCCCTGAGGGGGCTAGGTTTGACACTGTCCTTGCAAGACTCTCAATCTGTTGCATCATTTGCAGTACATGCAGTGCTCTCTGGTGCAGGGTCTGGGGACCTCTTGGCAGGGTGAGGGGGGGAACTTTGATGGGCCATGACATGCCCTCTGCTGTTGTTCATGTGGATGTCCAGTGGGTGCAGCTTTCCTGGGGTGGGGGGCCTACAGCTGAGCTGGTATGCACAGTGGAGGATGGGGGTTAATTGTCTCTGACCAGAGTCAAAAGCTCTCCTCTTTCCCCCTGGACCAGGGGAGTGTGTGCAGGCCTGGTAGGAGATAACCCTGGGGCTATAGTCTCCTGTGAATGTATTCTTCTCCCCCAGCTCAGACTTGAATCACTTTGTCTTCTCTCCATCAACTTGCAATCCATGGGCAGCCTCAGTCAGGAGGGTGCATTGGTCTTCCATGCAGCTTTTGATATACAGTTGTGCTATAATAGGCAAAAGAACTTCATAAAGATGTTTAAGCCATAAACAATAACATTTCAGTCTCCAGACACAGACAAGATGGCAGACATGCCTCAAAACTGGCGTTCTTTGTCCCCAAGCCTGAGACCATGAAAACAATGATGGACAAACCCCCAAAAATCTAGACTGTCTGTTTTGTACCGTGCCACCAGCTTCTGGACCACTCCACCCAACTGGTTCAATTCCATGTGGCATCACAGCTTTGGACCACTCTGCTGGACTCAGATGGTGCTTGGCTCAAGTATTATCTTGCCACTGCTTTTCAGAGCTGCAGTTCAGCTGTGTTTGCCACATGGGGCTGCTTTCATCAAATGATGGGAAGGGATGGGAAAGATATGGGCAGTAGAGGGACAGGCACAGAGTCCAAGACTCCACAGTGCTGGTCTCAGCAGCTTCCCTGAGGAAGAAATGGAACAAAATGGCAGGACTTACAGGATGCACTCATTTTAGTTCCCCTGAAGCCACACAATGATATGTGTGGTACAGAATGGCAACTTGGCCATGCCCACAGTGTTTTAGGATTCACCCACTTCTCAGCACCCATATGCAAAACTAGGACAACATGCAAAATGCTCACCAAGGCCAAGAGAGCTTCCTTCCACTTGACACATTCTCTCATGACTGGAAGAGAATGCACTTCTTCTCAGAAGCGAGAAAGAGTCCCTGTTTGCTGTTCCTAGCAATGATGTAAGGTGGTATCAAATAATACTGGGGTCTTAGCCATGCTCCCTCCCACCCATCTAGGCCAAACCAGGATATAATAAGCTTGTAAAATAGCTTGTTGGCTCATAATAAGCTAGTTAAATTTCAGATAATCTTAAAACAAGACCCAACAGGTAGCAGTTTCATAGGTACACATAGTCTAAATGCCACATCCAGTATACATATTTAGAATAGTATATGATATGTACATTATTATATGCAAGTTATGATTTTCAAGAACACTTCCTTTGTCCTAAAATTAAATGAGCCTGACACAGTGAATAAATAAATCGCTCAAGTGATAACAGCTGCAGCAATGCAAAATGCAAGTATCCTGAAATAAAAGAAGTCTCAAAAACTACATCATAGACAATATGGTGCATGCTGCAATTTGAGATCCCTTTAAAGTACAGTTGAATTTCAAAAGGTAAATAAAATGCTGACATGTCATAAAACTTCCAGTCATCTTTATGACTGGAATTATTTTGTCCTTCATATGCATAACTGAAGAACCCAATTCCAGTGCCAAGCCTTGTAAACTCAGAAAAGACAAAAGACATTCATTTATTCTCATGCATTAGTAGAGAGAGTTTTCTTTCTCATAATATGTACCCTTGCAGCAATACTGCAGTTCAGTTACTGATACTGAATTTACACTTATAACTAGGCCCAGCAATTGTAGTGAGGATATCAAAGAATGTAGTTGGACTCCAACTTCTGCTTTCTTAGGCACATGTCTCAAGTAAAAGAATCAAGAAATTACCACAGGATGTTATTAGTATGAAGTCTTGACCCAGGAAGTCAGGAGATGTTACTTCTAAACAGAAATTTCATCATCTCATCACCTGCCAGCCTTCAAGTGGAGACAGGCAGGCATTCAGGGAAGGGTCCTGAGAAAAGCCACAGCTTCTCTGAGGAGACACAGCTCACGTGCTTCTGAATCTTCATATTTGGTCTTGTGTGTGTGGCATCATGCCCCTGAAAGCATCTTTCATTGTATCAACTATTTCAAGTTTCCATTAATGAAATAGCACCTAGAAAAGCAGGAAAATAATTTAGCTTAAATTATTAATGGAGTATCTCAGAACACGTTTGCATGCTAGCATACAGAAGGATTAGTGCGGTTGTGATTAAAAATAATATGTATTCATGAAACTCACCATCATTTTGTAAAATAATGATAATTAATATGCTCAGTCCTCTACAACAACAAATAATATGTTTGGGTTTTTTTTCTTATCTTCTCCAGTTACAAATCATATTTTGGCTACCATGGGCCATTTTTATGTTTCTTTTATTATTACAATGATGTCATTCACATAATACATAAAGAAAAAAATTGCTTCAAACCTCACATGACTCTGGGAATCTTGAGAAGCTGCCATTCCTCCTTTGCCCCTTCCCTGTGTCCCTCGGCTATTCCCTCCCTGTTCTCCCATTGGTCGTTGGCTTTGTTCTGCCCTGTGGGATGGGTGGGTCCCTGGGCTCTCGGGAGAGAAGCTGCTGGGCGGCCCCAGGAGGGAGAAGCTGATTTTGTAACTTGGAACACCTCACCATGTGGCAGAAATAAAACATCTATGAGCACCATGCAAAGACTCTTTCTGCTTCCCTGCCCTGGACTTTATTAACAGCTAGACTAACTACAACAAATGGCGCCTGAACGTGGAGCATCTTCTCCTAGAAAACATCAAAAATAGAACACCCTGAGAGAGCTTTTCTGCTCCATATGGTGAGTTTGAAATTTTTGTTCTTTCCTCATTTTACTCTCCTGGGTTGAGAAGAGAGTTAGTTGAGATGGAAACAACACTCACCCCCACACAAGAAGAAATTTACCTTTACCTTAAAGAGTCTTTTAAAAGTCACAGAGATTGGTAACCTTCTTCAGAAGAAAAATTCAAGTGCTTTGTGCGCTGGTTGTTTGAGCAGTTTCCTCATGTTTTGCGGGACTCAATCCTAACTCAAGAATTTGCAGATGAAGTTTATCTGAAGTTGCCAGAGACAATTGAATTCCATTCTTACTATATTGTAATGGGTGTGACTATTGCAGAACAGTTAGAAAAGAGTAAACCCCAGCTGAAAAACTCTCCCCC
>VWZV01000532.1:65743-98187 GCA_013397155.1 Irena cyanogastra
TCCAGAAATACAAGACCTCCAAATTTGATAAGCCATGCTCCTGCCCTACCTCAATTCCAGTGTCCCCCCTACTTCCCTCCCATCTTCCCCTTTTCCTTTCCATTGTTCTATTACCCCTTTCATATGTTCCCACAAATTCCTACCTCCTTTTCCCCCGTCCCGTGGTTTCCTTCCACCAATCCCTTCTCCCAAGCTTCCTTCCCAGTACAAGAGGGGGGGGTAATTAGGATAAAAAGAAAAAAGTTTCCCTAAAGTAACCATATTTTTCTTAAAAGTTAACGATTTCTATTCAGAGTTTTCAACAGGTACACACCACCCTTTACACTATGTCATAGAGAGCCAACCACACTGCCACAGGCAACAAAGAACCAGTCCCTGCTGAAGAAACCTTCTCCTGACTCAGTTTCCTGATAAACTATGCTAAGAAAACCCTGCATCCCTCCTGCCAGCTCTAAGATGTTCCAAAAAATCTGTTTAGACATTAGGGACTCAAGATAGTTAGAATTTTGAAAATTGTCTTATAAGTGTTTTCGATTGTTCTTGTCATTTTGTGCTGATTCAATTGTTTAATACTATAAAAAATGGGGAATTGTGGGAATCTTGAGAAGCTGCCGTTCCTCCTTTGCCCCTTCCCTGTGTCCCTCGGCTATTCCCTCCCTGTTCTCCCATTGGTCGTTGGCTTTGTTCTGCCCCATGGGATGGGTGGGTCCCTGGGCTCTCGGGAGAGAAGCTGCTGGGCGGCCCCAGGAGGGAGAAGCTGATTTTGTAACTTGGAACACCTCACCATGTGGCAGAAGTAAAACATCTATGAACACCATGCAAAGACTCTTTCTGCTTCCCTGCCCTGGACTTTATTAACAGCTAGACTAACTACAACACACGACCAACTAGTTTTGGTAAGATTCTGTTCATTTGATGAATGGGACAAGTGTATTAGTTAAGCACTCTCTCTTTGCTAGTGAAATTGTATTGTAACCAAGTTTTGCCTGAAGATATACCCCACCGATAAATGGAAATATAAACCTCACTTTTCTGAAGAATAAAGAAAGAAAGGTTTATGTTAGTGTGTTAAATTAACTCTAAACACCAATGTGGCAAACATCCTACAAGGTTCTTACGCATTTCAACAGTAAAATGAGATTGGCTACAACACGTCTGGATTACTTTAAAGGCACAAAAAGAAACAGAAGGTTATTTTCACAAATTTCAAGCCTAATGTTAGCAGGATTTACAAGAGTGTGCATGACAATAAATATATAATACACCTAGGAGAATTCTTCATACAGTCCATAAATAATATCTCAACACTTATATCTCAAAATACTATTTTTTCACTGCTGCTTTTTTCCATATAGTAATAGAGCTTCAAAGAAAAGCATTAATCGGCTATAGCATTGACAGTGAAATTCGCTATTTAGACCTTAAAAATTATACAGTAGCATAATTTCTCAGAAAATTCAAATGAATGTACAGCTTTATTTTCCAAAATAGCATCAAGAATGAAAACCTGCTGAGGTCAATGTCAAAGGTCCAAGGACCTTTCAAGGCATGTGGTGGAGAAGAGGGGAGAAAAAAAAGATACTATAATATTGGCTTTTTAACTGAGATACAAATGTATTTGTTTTCCACTTTTTGTACTGGGACCTTGGAATATACACTTTTAACTCACACCTTTTTCATCTGATTGACAAAGAGGAGAGCTGTAGCATCTGGGCCAGTCACAATAGGGTATTTCTTCCACTGTTTCCCAGTAAAGCTCACCTCAGCTTCCAACAGAGTCAACTGCTGCAATCCCCCTGACACCCCAACAATAAAAACAGTTTCTGCCCCCACACGTCCCACTGGAATTAATGTGCACTGTGCGCCAGTATGCAAGGTACAAGGTGCTGTATTTTTGTAGTTCTGATATGCCAGGCCATAGGATGCACACTGTCCAGAAGACACAATTCTCCCATGTCTCTACCAGGCTAGAGGCAGGACCCCTCTAGCCTTGGCTATCATTCCCTCCCTGGACATACATCCTGGAGGTCCCTTCAAGGGGATCGGACATGTCATCCTCCTTTCTGGTATGCCTGGCAGCTTGACTACAGGAAACCTCCCAGTGGAACTCTGTCCATGAGTATTGTCCTTCTTCAGTCCATGAACCTGTACTGCCAGGACAGAAATGGGTTTTCCATCCCACCTGCAGGTCAGCATCCGGGCAGGTGCTGTCAGGGTGCCTGCAGCACCCAAAGCATCTCTGCTTTGAGGCTACGAGACAGTTCCTCCAGCCTACCTTATGCCTGAGCCCAAATGTAGTAATCGAATGCCACACCAGTAACATGAAAGGGCTCCTTGCTTGTTGAATCCAGCTGGGTTTAATTAGGAGAAGTCTGAGGGTCCAGGTGGGGTTGAGGGGGGACAGGAGCAAGCTGGTGCACAACCACAACTAAAGGAGAACAAAGGCAAGGGAGCCCCAAATAGGGGCGGATCCAGGGGTTATAACTGGGAAAAGGTAGGAGGGGTAAGGGTACAGAACATCCAATGGGAAAGGGAGGCAGGAGAGGAACCGAGGTGGGGTAACTGGAGAAATTCTAATGGGAGAGGATCATGGGAGTGGTTTTACAAGGGGCATCAATGAGAGAGCAGGGAGTACAGAACTTTCCAGAACAGTGGGTGGCCAGCAATTGACTGGCAGTGGCTTTATTAGCATTGGGGAGCAGAAAACCTTGGGAAATGGGACCAGGCTCTCACCCTAACTGCTGTATCTTCCCAAGGCATCCTGGCCCTGTCCCTTTCCTGACTGTCTCCCACACCCACCTTTACATGTTTTTCCCATGGTCACACAGGAGGAACCACAGGTCAGCTTGTGGAGTGTATACCCTCTGTCACTAGCTGGGGGATGTCTGTTTCTGATAACAGGGCCTCTAGTCTGTACTGACAAGACTTGGAGAAGGTCCTCTTTAAGCTCCTTTCTGAGTTTCTGATGAGTCTCTTCAATCCTGACTTCCATTTTCTGCATACATTCTGATAGACTTGTTTCTACAGCTGAGATTCTTGCTCGTGTTGGGCAGTCCACAGTGTTTACATACACCTGGAGCCTCTTTATCATAGTACCCACTGTCTCATCCAACTCATTCCACTGCATCATCACTGGGCAGGGGTGTATTCTTGTCACCCAAGTTGTGTAAGTTTTAACCACATCACTGATGGACATATCACCATGTCTGAACTCTTAATTGTTTGGTTGTCCAAGAAAATTATCTCTATCACTGCCAGTTCTCTCAAGCATTGAATTCCTTGTTCCATGGTCTTCCAAGAGCTTTGTTGCAGCTGAACGTCTTCTTGGCACAGGTATCTTTCCCTCACACTTCTTAAGAGCTGTGTCCAGAGGCTTAGAGCTTTAGGTTTCCTTGTCATCCCTTGGCCAATACCCACATCACATGACAGAGATGCCTCACTTCAGTACCATCCAAAATCATACCATCACCTGAGGTGTCCCAGATTTGGACCAACCAACTTGATATAGATTCATCAGGCCATTGGGTGAAATATTTTCTTAGAAAGTGAAGGCTTTCTAGGGACAGAGACTCAATAACGACTTCTGGTTCAAATTCCTCTGCCAGCCATGAGGATCCCAGCTCTCCATCATCATCATCCATTTGATGAATGGATTTGGTTTTGTGTTTCCTTCTCCAGACAGGGGCAATTGTTATTGGCTTAGGTTCCCCATCTGGTTTAGATCCAGAGTGACTGGGGTGTCTGATGCCCTACAGTATCTAGTGGTGTGTGGTAAACAGTACCCTGCCGCTATGACGGTGAGGGAACGACACAGACTCCGAGGCTGATGTTCAGGAAGAATCTACTTTATTACAGAAGTTCTCTACTTTTATACTCTATTCCGATCTAACTGGACTGGATTGGTCAACTAATCAATACATTGTACCTAGTTGGCTGGCCAGCCCAACCTTTTAGTAAACTATCTTAGAAGGAGAGAAAAAAAGGCAGAAAGAAGGGAAAAACAGCACATGCCTATTGTTACAGGAACAGGTTAGCATTATTTTGGCTAGGACTTCTCTGAATCTCTAGCTGACCCTGAAAAGTACAGTTTCCTCACTCTCTGACCAAGGTTGTGGGACCACAGTACTCAGGGCTCAGCACACTGCAATGAGCTTCTTCTTGTTAGAGTTGTCATTGCAATTTTCTTTCAGATATTTCTCCACCTCAGCTGTATCCTGAATCTGTTCAGGGAAAAAGTTTCAAGCTATCAGGGCAGTGAATTCCTTCAGGGTTTGGCCTATGTCCTCTCACATCCCACTCCGCTCAGAATTTTCCACAACTGGGGCAGATGTCTTGACATCTTCTCCAGAAATCTTAGCCCTGATTCTAGACAAGCTGTAGACCATATAGAGAAAAGCTACCAGACAAAACAACAGGATGGTTGTATCTTTGTCATCCAGAGAAAACTGAACATTCTCAAAATATGACATGCCAGATCTGAAGGGGGAAAAGGAGATAAAAGGCTGGGAAAAAATAATCTCCTACTTTTCCCATAACAGTCTGTAATTATTAATAAGCCCCTTAAAAAGGCTACCCAGGCCAGGAAAACAGCGGAGAATGCACAAGCCCAGTAACTTTAACTACCTCTGTTAAATTTCTGAAATATTAAAACTTTCAAATTACTAGCACAGGGCACATCAATATGGCAATCCTGATTTGCAAAAGCCATATGTCAGGGGCATAATTGCCCACATATATGGACAAGTAAACATAACTAGGTGCCAGAGATCCATTATTGAAGCAAGCAGCATGATGACTACTGAGTGCCATACCCAATACAAAGTGTTTCAAACCAGAATGTAATTTTTTTTCCCACTTTCTCTTGCCTCTTAAGTTGGGTGCCAAATTTTGTCATCACCTCTAAAAAGGGTTCTAATAATCCCTTCTGACAATAGAAATTGAATACTAGTGGATGAAAGTGAAAAAAACCCTACTGTTTACTGACAAACAGAATGCCCACAAGGTATGGGAAAACAGTAAATAAGTGCTAGATATTAAACTGCCAGACCTTTTCCCCCCTCACACACACTGGAACAAAAACCCATAATGCCAAGGGAAAAACAAACAAACACACAAACAAAAACCAACCAAACAAAAAAACCGCACAACAAACTAGCCTACACCACGTGGTAGGCACCTGGTTCTCTCTCAGGGAAAGAAAAAAACCAGGAGATTCACGCAGCTTCTGATGACTCTCTGGTGTTCACTGCAGATGAAGCAGTTGGGCTTGGTGTCCTTTCTCCAGCTCGGGTTTCTCTGAGATGTGGGGCTGAAACGGAGAGGCCCCTCTCTCCCGCCAATCCCGACAGACCAACTCCTTTCCTGCATGTCCTGTTCTGTCTGGTCTCAGACTAAACAAACTGTCCAGTTCACCTGGAAAAATTGCCAAAGGATTGCTGCTGCAGCCTCTCCAAGGCCAGGGAAGGGAAAAAACTTCTTGCCTGGGCTAACAGAAACCAAGTTAGCCAAGCAACAACCCAGACCGCACCGCATCCCCAGGTGCCTGGTGAATGAGGCTTTGAAAAACCCCGCCAACGAGCTCAAGGCTCCCCGCTCCTCCAGACCCACCATAAAGATACAGCAACCATTTTGGGGCATACAGCAGAGGATCAGGGACGAGACTATCATCCCAAGACACAAGCTACCATAAAAATTTGGTATTCATAGGCAACATGTGCTAGATTCATGTGTGCTAGGTTTCAGGGATATATGGAACACAGAAGTAAGTCATGTATAGACAAAAGCAGCATAAACATTACACCAAAATCCCTTCTTGCAAGGACAGTAAACATCACATTCACATCTCTTCTCAAAATAGTCTACTGTGGCTGCAGCAAAACTAGTTCCTTTCCTTTTCCCTACTTTTCAGATTTCCTCTAAAAAAGGACCACTTTAATGTGCGGTACAAGATTAAGAGGAGATAGAGATATCGCTAATAGTTTCTGTATTTTTCTCACAAATGAACTAATAAACTTAATATGTTTCCCTTTTATTTTAAAGCAGTATATCAGTATATTATTCCTTTGAAAGAAGGAGTTCAGAGTTTTCCAGTTCATAGAGAACTTTGTGGCTTAAGCAATTATGTGCATGCCATGGCATGTACTTCTCTGCCCTTTATAAAAGGGCCAGAGACAGGTACACAGACATTAACCAAGTTCCTGTTAGGATGTTTTTGTCACTCCACCTCATGGGAGCTGTCTCTCAAACAGCCTTAATAATAAAACTCAGAGTGCTACTCTCTGCTCTTGTGGTGCCTTTAAATCTGATCAATTAGTGAAACACTGTGGAATCATTCTCTAAATTAATGCTATGCAACACAGAAAAGAAAAATGAAAAGCAATCCCTTAAAAATTACTGGAGCTGCTTTCCTAGGTCATCATTAAGGGGACAGTCACAGAAAAAGTATAAGATATGTATTGTACGTGTATGTTTGTTTTACTATGTGATTTTAAAATGTTAGCAAAAGGCAGGTTGAGATCTTGAGGTGTCGGCGATGAAGAGAGACGGGGAAAACTGATTCAGTGATCAGAATCTGATTTTATTGTGGGATATAAATGCTTATATACTATTTTAGGGAAGCTAGTAATGTTTTACTACAGTGATTGGGTTAATAATCATATAAACACACATAGGCATTTTAAACATCTCTTGTTTGCAGAAGTCTGATGTAATTTTCTTTTTCTGGTAAACTCGTCCGATTGAATCTTCTTGCTATCTTTCCTTCATCCTCAAAGTTCTGTTTGCTATTGCCAAGGCATCCTGTCATCAAATCTCTTATGCTTGCCAGGTCCATCATCTGTCTTGTGTCCATCAACATCCCAACATTGAGGGTATTGTGAAAGTGCTATATTGGGGTGTTCGAATCCAGAACACCAGTTAACACCCAAAGAAATCTGGGTTACAGATCTTGAGACTTCAATTTTTCCAAATATTTTAATAACATAAATTGAGAAGAGAGAGAGAACCTTGACCTATTTCTATGAAGACAGGCTGAGTGAACTGGGGTTATTCAGCCTGGACAAGAGAAGGCTCTGGAGAGACCTCATTGTAACCTTCCAGTACTTAGAGGGGGCTAGATACTCATAGAACAAGGGAAAACACTTTTAAAGTTAAAGATGAGAGATTTAGATTAGATGCAGGGAGAAATTCTTTACTCAGAGGGTGGTGAAGCACTGGGACAGATTGCCCAGAGAAATTGTGGATGCCCCATCCTTGGAAATGTTCAAGGCCAGGTTGGATGGGGTGTTGAGCAACCTGGATTAGTAAGTGATATCCCTACCCATAGCAGGCATGTTAAAACTAGATGAACTTAAACGTCACTTCCAACCCAAACCATTCTATGATTCTCTGAGGTGACCTGTCAGCCTCCTCTTCAAGCTAGACAAAACCAGTGTGCTCATCCACTTCTCAGAGGACAGTTCTTCCAGGTCCTTCATCAGCTTTGTTGCCCTTCTCAGAATGTATTAAAGTACCTTAACATTATTTTTAAATTGTAGGGCTCAATTTATGGGATTGCATGTTTTCCCCTAGAGTATGAGAATTCAAGTAGTACAGCTGTAGTGAATTATTTCAGGATGTGCTAGTTCAGAATGCATTTCCTTGTGGTGCCCTTTGCAAAGTGGAAAGCATGGTCGGAAAATACCCTACTTGTTTGTTTTCAAGTGTAACTCAAAACACACTTACAAATTCTAGGTCATTTGAATTCCTTGCTCTTTAATGAGCAAGAATTTTTCCTCAAAAGCTGTCTTTTCTTCCTGTCTTTTTCCTCTAAGCTCTCTGGACAGGGGCACTCATGGCAAAACAATCTATCTAGTCTCACTCTGCCAGCTGTTACTTTAGACTACATTCGGACATGTGCAAGGGACTGTCTTACCAGAGTCAGCTTGCATCAAAATGCTCTGATTTTGTGTTTTACCATAGTCTGTCAGTTTTCTGGACTTATTACACCAGCTTTGCAAACTAATTATGAAAGTTGTACTAGACAATTGTTTAATTGTTTTTCATAGGTTTCAGAAGTTCCTTCGTACCTAAATAATATAATCATAAATTTCATCATATTGACATTCTCAGGTGGGTGTGTGAAAAAAAAAAAGAGCAAAAAATGTTGTTGCAGCTATCTCTAGCCACATAGGGTCTCTTAAACAGTCACAAATGCCTTTTAGTCAGCTGGCCAGCAAGCTCCTTACCCATATCAGCATTATCAGCAACAACCTTCCACTTCAGTTAATATTTGTTGAGTTTTTTTAAAAACTCAGCAATTTTCATTCACACTCCTGAAGATTAAGGCATATCCCCACAGACAGGAGTGCAACAAATTGTATTGCATTAACTAACTAATTAGTGTTTCATCTCTTGTAGCTTTTAAAATGTCTAGACTGATTTTGCACTTTTTCCCATGAAAATTACAGAATGGAAGATCAGATTATGTGACTATTTTCTTTCCTAGGCAACAGAGATCCATTGTGAAATGCATTGGACTGACACAAGCAGCTTCACTTTCAGAGCCCACAACCTGTCCATTACCCAGCCAAATGGTGGAGGTTGGATCTGCTGGTGGTGACTGGAGCTGGACTCAAGCAGGTACAAATGGGGGAAAGCCTCAGTAACACATCTCTCGGACTCCACCCTTCATGGTTTGCTGCCATCAAATATCTGAAGCTTATTATCAGGTTTTTTGAATTTAGATTGCATAAAACCTTCTCCTTCTTGTTTGGTGTGTGAGTGGTAGCTGTCTCCATTCTTCAGTTTCCTACTGTTCAGGAAACAGGACCTGCTTGGCCTGTATTCCTGCTGCAGCTTTCTGTAGCTGTGTGACTCCTTTGCTAGGCTGAAAAGTGAAGAATGAATCAGCCTATGTAAAATTGAATAGAATAGAACAGAATAGAATAGAACAGAAAATAGAATAGTTGGGTGGATCTACAATGACGATTAAGTCTAACTGCCTGATCACTTCAGGCTTGACTGAAGGTTAAAGGATATTATTAAGAGCATTGTCCAAAGGCATGATAGGCATGGGGCATTGCCTACCTCTCTAGGAAGCCTTTTCCAGTATTCATTCTATTTATGCTATCATCTACTATCAATCCTGAATGAAGTTTGGAATTTCACATGTGTACGAAATGTGACCATGCAGTACATTTAATCTACATTCTCTAGTAGATGAAATATCCCTTGTCATATATACGTAAGTTCCTAATAGCTTTTTATATTGATACATATCTTATTTGTCTCTTATTGAAACTTGAAAAGCAGTGGCAAACCCCAATTTAATCTGCCTTAAAAGTAAGATAAATCTAAAAGAATAAATCTGAAAGTTTTTTCATCATTTTGATTTTAGAAAACCATCTTCAACAGCTACAGATAGAGGTTTGTAGCAATATTTCTTGGAATTATCTTTGCATACTTATATTAAGTAGTAGGCAAATATATCTGGCAGTAAAAAAATTTTAAGCAACAATATATCACGTGTTACTGGGCTACATCCAGATGAAATTTTTGGATGGGACCTCAGGAAGCTCGCAGACTTTTTATTGAAATTGAGCTAAAGCCCTGTTAGGTTTCAGTGAAAGGTAACTGTAGATTTATTTTTTTTTTTTAAATTCTGCATTACAAGAGATAAGATGGGCCTGGGATCCAGTCCCTGCTTTTTGTATACTGCAGATTTTTTTGCTAATAAAGAACTGGTTAAGACTAAAATGCAAGTCTTTCCCTTTTATCTGTGTTCAAAAACCAGTAGACTCCTTCAATAGTATTCTTTGGAAGTTGAAATGCCTTCCCTAAGAGGTTAGTTAGTGCCTGCAGAATCACCTTCTCTTCAAGAGCACCAGGTGAGGGATAGACAGTAAAATCATCTAACCATAGAAGGACGCTGTCTGAAGACTAGTTTTGACATATGCCGCTCCTTGAAGCTAACTCTAATGTGTGTGGACCAGGAAGGAGGATAATTTATTAAACACACATTTAGTCGGCATTTTATTTTGTTGAACAGCTTGCTATGTATCTTGACAGCTAGCTGTACAGTATAATCTCAAATATGTTTAGTGTTCTCAGGTTTATTTATCCTCACATATTATGCAGGAGGTCTTTTTGTATTAGCAAAAGTTCTGTTGCTTGGTGTTACTGCAAAGAAGTGAGGTATCTTGCTGGAATATGAAAGATCAGTGCATCTACTCCATAACACTGTGTTGTCAGTCTAAACTTTAGAACAAAATCAGAATCTTAATTAAAATAGTATAAAATACATGTTATGAATTAGAATGGGATACAAAAATTCAGGTTTATTCCTGAGCATCCCAAACAAACCTTGTTACATATCACTTGCTAATACTTACAACTAGCAGCCAGCAGCAGCTTTGTAAAAGCACAGGACTAGTGTGAGAGTCTGCTGATGTATCATCTGAATCTGAGTTCATTGCTAGTGTACTTACCTCTGCTTCCTTACTTCCACAAGGCAAAACAAGAGAGCTGATTAAAAGAGAATTTTTTTCTACTCATCTGGCAAGGGAAGAAGTTGCCTATGTGAAGGAGAAAAAAAATAGCATGCAGCAACATTTTGCCTGCTTGAAATTGCCATTTGCTGCTGGTTCAGAAAATGCTACCTGGGGTGCAACAGCTAGTTATGGAGCTGCATCTCTTGAGATATCCTGAGATATGTCCCCATGGGAGTCTGATGATCAACTGGAAAGGCAGTGGGGGAGACAGATGTGGAAGTTGAACCCCTTAATTAATAAGAAGTCAAAAACGTATTGACAGGCTTAATTAATTTGCAGGCAGACTTGGAATCACAAGATAAATCACAAGCTGAAACAGAAACACAGAAAGTAGCGAAAACAGAAAGGGCATAATAGGACTCCAAAAGCACACGAGTTTTTTTTACTTCATTTTTCTGTGCAATTTTGAGTGTCTAGCAACCGCTTAAAGTTGAGACAGGTTTAGAATCAAATACATTTCAAAACAAAATCGTGTCAGAGTCAATGGTTTCTGTTAGCAAACAAAGCTAAGACCTTGGAGTGTTGTTAGTTCCATCTCTTGGACAAAATATCTCTATATGTAGAAATACCTCAAAATACATCTAAATGTAGAATCAGTCAATTAAGATACTTACTAGTATTAGTGTACTAATAATTAGTGTACCAATTGCTAATATTAAGACAAAAAAATTAGCACATCAGAATAATAGAGGTATAGTTGCATTTATGTACCATAACCAAATCCAGAGCAGCTGAAACTAATATAGAAATGGCTGGTATGCTTTCCTGCCTCTTCTAGAAAGGTAAAAGTTTTTATTAGATCCTTTATGTTAAAGTATTATGATTGGCTTTATGCAATGGATTGTTAAGATATCATCACGAAAATGTGAATAGGCATAGCTAAGCTGCTATTGTGTGATTTTATGATAAAATCTATGCAGGCTTTGTGCAGTGAAATACATTAAGCACTGGATTGAACAGTTCTGATATAATTTTTGCCATTGTTTGATAAAAGTACAGAGATATAAAAGAAAAATTTAATAAAAAATGCACAGTAATTAATTCTCTAGTTCAATAGTTTAATCATAGGTGAACAGAAAAGCAGACATTGTTTTCAATTCTTTCCCATGCCTACTTTCTCTGAAGGCATGAAGCCCAACACCAATTTGTTTAGCACAACGTATGTACAGGATTGCCCTCCTGCTGCATTCCTGAATGCCATGCTCCCAGGCTGTAGCACAAGCACAGCATGAATTCAGTTGCTGCTGTGCTCCAAGATAACACTGCAGCTGTGGACAAGACACCTCTTTTCATCCAAATCCTCTTTGCTTCTCTCTGCATCATCCATTAACCCAGGCTGTCAATTAGTAGAATCCCTTGCATATTGCTCTCACTGGTGGAGGAAGGTATGGTTCTCAGCATCTCAGCTGATGTCACATACCTATCACAGAATACCACCCTTTTGGTCAGCCAATTTATTAAATAAAAAGAACACAAATATACAAACAAACCTGCATTAGCTGGAACAGCTGAAATAGTAAATCTTTTCATTTATAAAACAGGTAGTGTCTTGGTGAGTAACTAGGGCCCTCACCCTAAAAGTTTTGCCAGTAGTTCTTGCAAAAAATAATTGAGAGATTGCTATTGGATGCAATATCTTTTGCTGGCAAAAGCAAAGATGTTCTTTGGAAGATGTTCTTTGTTCAGTTATCTAGGCTTTTGATGAATTTTTCTGATCCTCTCTATGGGGTTTTAAAACAGCCTGTTAAGTAAGGTTGTGTCCAGCTGAGGAGTGACCTGGTCAGTGCACTGTAAATATGACAGGGAGTTGAAGCATCCTGTTTTGGATTCTTCTGATGTGTAAACAGAAAAAATTGTTCCATGGTGTCCTGGGTTGGCTAAATGATGCCTTTATCCCCAATTGTCTGCTCTGTTTAGGCTGGATAATAAGTGTTGCACCTTTAAGATTTGTTGCGAGAGCGACGCGGGGGAGAGAAGAAGCGCGGAGTNGGAATGCAACTGTAGATGAATTCCAGGGAACCTCAGAGGAGAGAAGCATAGGCAGGCTAGTGAAATAAACACTCTCTGATGATGAGCTTTATGTTTCTGGAAAGGCTGTTGGCAAGTTCTCACTAGGTTTTGGGTTTTGGGCCCCTGTCCATGCATCTCTGCTGGACTAAAAAAGCAAAGCAAAACAAAACAAAACAAAACACAAAACCGCCAAAAAAAACCCTAAACCAAACCAAACCAAACCAAAAAACCAAACAAACCAAAAAACCCCAACAACAACAAAACAACAAAGAAGAACAACAAAAAACCCCAACAAGACAAAACAGACAAAAAACCAAATGGGTAGCTGCTAAAAAATATACAGATGCCATTTAAATAGATACAGAATGCTTTTGGCTGACTGAAGACATCCTTATCATGCCCCAGAATTTATGCAGATTATCTCTGTTAATCTGTTATGTAACTCCTGCTGGGTTATAACTATAATATTTTATCTAGAATCATTAGACTGTGATGAATAATTTTATTTAAGCTATTGCATTTCAGCCAGAAAAGAGATTAATTTTGCACTAGCTTTTTAACTTAAAAAATTATGGAATTAAAATGAGGAGTCCTATGCAACCATCTATCGTGGGTCAACATAAATATGGTAAGTAAGCTAAATCTATGAAAAATCATATTGTAAAAATGTTACTGTAATCCGGATTTTTTTAAACACAGAAAATATATTTTAACACTGTACTTGAACAAATAAAAATAATTTGCTGTGAAAATGTTTTACTTATTGCATTCCTCAAGCAAAACACTCAAAGATTGTTCTGTATCTGTGTATGAGAAGAGTTGTACTTGCCTTTACTGGCACTGGTAAAATGGGCCTGGGCTGGCTTGGCTGAAATCTAGCATGAGGAGTACCACAGCACTGACTCAAAGAATTAATTTGTCAATGAGACATTGTCCTTCACACATTCACATTTTTCTCCTTATAAAGAAGAAAAAGGAGAGGAAGCAAGGGAATCACTATTATACACAAGAGTTTATCAACCTGCATGAGCTATGCTCCTGTTAGAGGCAGACTAAAATGTAAAGGTACCGTTCTTGTTCTATCTTTGCAATGTTGATAGGTTTCTCCTTGAGCCAGGTCTTATCAGCTCTCAGAGAACCTGTCACACCCGAGATAGCCTAGGTACCCCAAATGGCATAAAATGAGCAGGATGGCTTCTGAGACAGTGTTGGAAACAGAAAAAGGTTTAATAAAAGACAAAATAACAAAGCTCTTACAGAGAAAAACTGAGCCAGGAGCAAGAGGTTCTTGCTCCTGCTAAAATACACCACAAAAGCAAGTATTTCCTTTGTTCTTTTCTTTTTCTAGTGAATTACCTAGGCAGGACCTCTTGGCCTCTGTCCAACAGGACAGCCCCAGGTCCGAGGTGGAGTCCAAAAGGTCCTATGAGGTGTCTTTGTACCAAACTGGGAGAGAAACTTCTGGGCTTTTTACCTTTTTGAGCAGACAAAGAATAATTTAGTCACTCCGTCAACAGGGGGCACATTACTACACAATGTGTCAGTTTTCTACAAACCTGCTGGTTTTTTGCTGATTCAGTTCTACTACATAGCCCTAACATTACTTTATTAGATTGCTAAAATAGTTTTGTAAGATGAAATCCCTAATTTAGAATTGTGTATTCTTTTGATCTGAGACTACTTGAGAAGGCAGAACTTTCAAATCAAGTGGGAAGAATTAGAATACTGAAATGAATTAAAAACACATACATCAGGAAATGCATAGTTGAAATTAGCTGAGTTTCCCCCCTTTTTCCTTCCCTCCTTCTCTCATCTTGGTTCCTGTGAACACAACTCAGTCTTTGAAATATGAATTGCATTTCCCCAGCATCATGCTTCACAAAGAGACAGTAGTTACTTGTGTGAGATATCCATGGAAAAGAGCCAGAAAAAGGGTGCATTTCCTATAACGTCTGGAACACGTCTCCTATGCAGCCTGTCATAAAGGGAATATGACTTGGGGATAGTTTCACATCTGCTTTAGAGACTTGGCCCACAGTCAGCCTGCTGCAGACCACTTTTTTATTGACCATTGCTTTCTAACCTTTGTTCTGCTTTCATGCTTCCTTGCTAGCCCCATCAGATCACAGGTCTCTTCCCATAGCCACACAAATGTCCAAAAGTATTCATATGGGCAGATCAGGCAGGAGCAGAATAATAAGGGATTTTATATTTTATTGTGAAAACAGACTCATTCATACACAAATTAAAAAGTAAAGACATTTTTAAAGGCAGAGGTGCATCTGTGGGAAGATATGAGAAAATGAAGACAGACATATTGTCACATAATGTCATTGAGTTTCCAGCCTGTTTCAAGAGTTTAAAGAATTCACTGTTGTGAGACAAGGCACAGAAGTGCGGAGAGACATGCTGGGCATGGACAACTGAATATCTGTAAGCATTGCACACACCAGGAGTAAGCACAGTAATGGCAACAATTTTGTGTTAATTCAAAGGTAGAAACATCATTTTGACTGGTTTACCTTACCATGTATAGATACTCCCCAGCTGCAATTTTTATAATGCAGATCAGGCTTGGGGATGGTGGGACGAATACAATAACACAGAGAAAAGAATCACAAATTTCACTACCAGGTAATCTCAAAATATACCTTCAAAACCTCCTTTTTGCTTCAGTCCCCATGATGGAGAAGCGAAGGTGGAGAAGCGAAGGTCACTTTGACATGGTGTCAAAATTAAATGTTACGTGAAATGCAACACAGTGTGCAGAGAGCATAACAGATATTTCTGTTTTAATTTATTGTGACGGTATGACCTGAAAGTAATCAAACAACCTGAGAAATCAAAGAAAGTTGTGGGGAGAAAATGGTAGAAGAAAGCAGAAAATCACTCACCTCTACAAATAAATACAAGTATCAGTTATGACTCTTAGCAATGGGCTATTTGAAAAATAGCCAGAGTGACACATATGTGTGTCTGTGGTACACTGATATCAGCTCTCTTTTGCTTAATAGCAAAAGCAACTTGGCTCTAAAATTTATATTCGCACATCATTTATCATAACACACCGCTCTCCTCCATTAAATAGGCTGTGGAGCAGAGTTCTACTCAGTTAAACCGTCATGTCATTTCTTATTTTTGGAATGAGAAACACCATTCTTACTTACTGGTTTTATTAACATGGTTCTTTGGGGTCTCTGCCAGAGAACTTTTCTGTTTAAGTTGCTGTATAAATACATCATAGCAGGTCCATGCTGCTTCTCAGAGAAATAATGACTACTAATGCTATTTGTCTCTTCCCTTGCCTTGATGATGTAGACTATGTTTCCAAAAAAATCTTCTGTAAAATAAAATACTTTATTTCAAATATCCAGTCATGTTGAAAAAATTATTTTATGCAGTCAGCTGTGAAATACACACATACTTGATTTCAAACTTGCAAGTCTTATTGATACATTATTCATCTTCCAAGTGTATAGTTTGTATTAATTGCTAGCTATTTAAAAATTTAGGAGAGGACAGGATGAAAAAATATTAAATATTCTTTGAAGAGAATAGGTAAAAAGGTTTTCAGGTAGAAAAATTATTCTTCTCTAAAGTTTTATAATTCAGACTGGTTTGCACGAATAGCACTCTCAGAATAAGATGCAGATTGTTGTAAGCAATTTTTGTTATTTTTTTAACAGGTTGGTTTAATTAAGGGGAAAAAACATTTTTCATTAACAGAAAAATAAAGTATCTGATGTAGCCGAGTCATTAAAAGGCTGGTTTTTTCCCTGTTTTCTTGGGGTAAGAGTCAGTACAGAGTCCTGACATGGACATTAATATTTACCAAATAGTGAAATGTCATCTTTATTACATTTTGGAAATAATTCTTACAGAAGGTAATTCATAGAACAAAATATCCTCAGATGTGCCATTAGCTGGAAGGAAATTACAGAGCCTACACATGTATTTTAATGGGTCCATGTCCCTGCCTTGACTCTTAGATCGCTTTCACAATACGAATATAGTTTCACATTTTAATATCCACTCCATAGTATTTGTACTAGTTTTATTTTAATGACCATAATAGCTGGTAAAATATGTAGCTCGTGAAAAGAAGAAAAGTAAAAAGCTTCAGAATTTAACATCAAAGTCTAAAGCCTTTGGTTCATCTGCCTTCCCGTCCTTGCTTTTCCCCTTACAACTTCTGAAGACACAAAACTAACACAGACCCTGTGTTGAAACAGATGAAACTGCCAAGCTTCCTGGGTGCCTTCAGTTCATCAGATATGACAAGCTCAGCCAAGCATAGGAACCTTGGCATTAAAAGTGTGTCACTCCCTGGTTTTGGTAAAATGTGACGGAAGCTGGGCCAATTAATTCTTATTTTGCTCTTCAGTCATTTTGTATGCAAACATATTGAATTTCTACATGCTTCTAGTAGAGACTAACCTACACAGCTTCTCCTAGTGGCTCATAAGAATAGTCAGTGAAGGAGCTGAGCCTGCTAGCAAGCTCTTTAATAATTAACAGACCCCAGAGCCTTTTTTTCTCCTGCTTCTGTCTGCTGTGAACTGCACTGACAGCTTCTCAAGCTGCTTTGGCTCCAGCAAAAAGAATGCTCTTGTCGTGGTTTGATATTGGCCAAATACCAGGCACCCACAAAAGCTGTTCGCTCACCCTCTTCTGCCACAGTTGGGCGGAGGAGAGGGAAAAATAAAAAAATTAATGAAGGGCTCATGAGTTGAGTTAGGGACTGGGAGAAAAACACTCTAAGGGCGAGAAAGGTTCAAATGTAAAAGTACAAAGTAAATTTATTATTAACCGAGTCAGAGGAAGATAATGAGGAGTAAAATAAGCCCTTTAAGATACCTTTTTTTACCCCCCAACCACTCTCTCTTTCCTACCAACAGCACAGGGAGACAGGGCATGGGGGTTTTGGGTCTTTCTCTGTTTGCTCAGGAAGAGGTGCGTTTTCTCTGCTATGCTGTGGGGTCCCTCCCACGGGCAAATAGTTTTCCCAAAACTGCTGTAGCAGGGGTCACTCATCCACAGGGTGCAGTCTTCTAAGGACAGGCTGCTCTAGTTTGGAAGCAAAGGCCTTTTATCTCTATCTCTGGAAGCAGGAGCCTTCTCTCTCTCTTTGGGTCTCCCACTGGATCACAGCTTTCTCTAGCATCCACTTGCTCCAATGTAAGCACTTTTCCCAGAGGCTGCAAGTGGATCTTTGAATCCTCTGTGTGTTACCGAATTTCTTAAAGACCTAGGCCATGATTGGGTTGTAGGGTGATTTCTGAGTTTTCTGGGCTGTAGGCCTTGATTTTAGGCCTGTGGGTAGTTAGCTAGGCCGTGTGTCGCAGCAAGAAATTTCTTCTTAAAGTGTGCTTCATTATAGATAGAGTAATTATAGGATTAGCACTGTAGCCGCTTTAACTCTAGAATTGTTTACATTCTTTTCACTTTGCATGCCAATCAGAAAGCACCTGTTACTGTAAACTATTTGTATGTCTATATAACCCATCATCTTAGCTAATAAATCGGACTTCACATTGCTTGATCGTAGTGGTCTGATGTGTGTTAAGTCTAGTTCCAGCCCCCTCCCTCGAGGCCCTGGATTTTTACCATCTTCATCTGTGGACTTCATAGATTACAGGAGGACAGTTTGTTTCACCATAGTCCTCACTATGGCTTGCAGAGGAATCTCAGCTCTGGCGCTTGGAGCACCTCCTCCCCCCTTTTTTCCACTGACATTGGTGCTGCCGTGTTGTTTTCTCTCACATGTCCTCACTTCCTCCTCTTCTGTGACTAGAAGAAAAACTGCTGCTTGTAGGGACCATTGCCAACAAGTTCCACCAATTCAAAGATTCGTACAGGATCCCTCAGCACTGAGAGGCTGATCTTGGCTAGGTTCCACACTGGAGAGTCGCTCGCCTAGTTTTTGCTTCCAGCTGCCACAGCACTGGAGCTATTTAAGGCCTCTCTTCATGTGGGGCACTGGGAAGGAGAAGCTGCTGCTGCCGGCCCTGCCCTTCCACCCGCAGTGCTGCTGGTTAGGGGTGCCCAGGCAGGCAAAGTTCACGGTGAGCTGTGCTGAGATGGTGGCGGCCATGGCGGTGCATCGCCATGGGCTGGGTCAGGAAGGTCCCCGGTGGCGGCGCCTCACCAGCCCTAGAAAAAGCTGTCTGTGCTGTTTTGATTTTCTTCTTAAATGTGTCATCACAGAATTGTTACCAACCTCTCTAACTGGCTGATCTTCAGAACCATTAGAGATTGGCTCTGTTAGACATGGTGGAAGCTTCAAGCAGCTTCTCACAGAAGCCACTTCTGTGGCCTTCCCCTGCCACGAAAATCCAGACTGTGCCAAATCAACACAGCTCTATTCTCAAGTTGGACTGAGGAGGAAGATAGATTATGTCAGCTGTTCCCCATCTCAATGTAGGGGGGAAAAAACATGAAATGGGGGGAAAAAAAAGTCAAGAAGCAAACATCTGTGGAGATAGCTGAACTATTAGGGTATTTTTAATGTTTCGGCATGTGGAGGCTCTATGATGTTAATTGCGGTCCTGGTATTTTCTCTAGTGCAAATGCAGGAAGATGTGCATGTAGGGATACCACTATAACTTCCCACCTCTTTGAAAGGGCTACCATTACGTTTTTAAAATTGAGTACTTAAACTGTATTCTGATTTCTCACTAATACAAGTTTTCTGGCATACCAGTCCCATGATATCTCTTAGATAGTGCTGAAGAGGTTACTAGTTTTGCTATCCCACAGCAGCTAAGTATGTAACCTGGAATTCAAATTTAAGCCTTTTGTTTTGCAGATTTTTATCTTTAGTTATCTCATAGCTATGTTCCTGCCTCTTCTTCCTGCCCCAGCCATTCCTCTGCTGAACTATTGAATGTATCAATACGCTGAATTGAATGTATCAATACTGAGATCATCTGATCTCAGATGATTTTCAGATACTGAAAATAAATTTTCATATTTTAACAGAAAGGATCAAACAAAACAAGAATACCTATTAACTAGGGCCAAGGACTTTCAAAACTTACACCTCATGGGTCCTATGTAATAATCAAGGATGTGAAAAGAAAAAGAAGGTGTTTAAATTATTTACCATTTGTACCACTCAGGCACAGATTCCACTGTCTACTATGGCATTACAAGAGGGATACTAATGAAAAAAAGCCCAAAAAAGACATGTTGAATTTACATTCTGAATGTATTTCATAAAAATCAACTCTTATGTTCCACTTTGCTGTGTTGTTGCTGTGACATGTTAAGGAAGTAGGTGAAACAAACTTCAAGCTGTGTATACGTCATTGTTTCAAATTAAATTAGAAGACAAGCTTATACCCAAAAGTAGGTTGGCATTTCAATTTTTTTTTCTCTTGATTCCTTAGAACACATGCTTAAATCTGCAACAGTCAGCCTTATTTTGCCCTTTAAGTAAGGATGTGCAATGCTTTTGGAATGAAAGTTCCTCAGTCAGTATTTCCCTTATTTATATTTATTTTATTTATATTTGAGTTTCTCAATAAACTTGCTCACATCAAAAATATAGAGCTTTGACCTTCAGAACCATAGTGACCTGGAGTTAATTTGGCAATATTAATAATATTATATAACAGTATTGATAATATATTATTACAATACATTATCAATATATTTTATCTATATGATGACAATATTGATACATTGGCTGGAATGAAGTCGTAACTCAGAAAAGCCCAAGATACAATAAAATAAAACAATGTTACTGTATATTACAAGATACTTGATCTTAAAAAGAGGAAAAATTTCTGAGTAGGAATTGACTTGCTCATTGCACCTGACTTCAGAACCTCTTTGAAGCTCTGGAGAGCCCTGCCACCTCACTTGCACCAGTCACCCAGGGTCACGTCTGGCTGGATCTTCTCATGCTGAGCCAGGACAGATGATGATGACATCTGTCATCCAGGCCTTCCCCCTGGCATTCCACCACCATTGTCACCTCTGTTTTGAAAGCTGAATAGTGATGATAGGATGTGTACTCAGGGTACCTTCTCACAAAGAAAACATCCTGCTTTGTGACTTCCACTCTACGCAGCAATTTGCAAAGCTTTTCTGGAGGCATAGAGCAAACAGCAAGGTTTGGGTTTTTAGTGCAAACACTACGTGGAAAGGGAAGGATGTTATTCCAGGGACAATCCAATGCCTACCTGTGGTGTTTCTCTCGCCCACCCACGCGCCCACGCACCCATGCGGCATTTTCCTGGTCAGCTGTGGAGCTGCGGGCACCAGTGTGCTGGGGTCAGAGACTCGGCAGCATGCAGCAGAGAGAAACAGCCAGGTGCGTGGTTTGGCTTGCTGGTGCTGCAGCGCTTCTGTTTGTGTGCAGTCAGAGGCAAGAGCAAAGGAAGGGTCAGTCCCGGCTGTAATGTTCAGAGGATTTTTATTCTTCCTTTCCTCCGAAGAAGCAGCGGCGAGTGACCTCAAGCCACGCCCAAGATGGAGTTATAAAGGGGGCAATTACCTGGGGGATAGAACCTAGGGTGACCAATAGGGGTATTTCAGGGGAGGGAAGAGAGGTGGTAAAGGGCAAATGGGAGAACTTAGGGTTGGAAAGAGGGACTAATGGACAAATCACCTGTGAAAGCTCTGGTGATTGATACAGAAATTTCCTGAAGAACCGGGGCAGGGCTGAGGTGACAGACAAAGACAGAGGGAAGATTGACAGGTGAAGTGGTGGGGAGAAGGGTGATTGACACCTCTGACAGGCAGGTGAAACAGCAGGAAAACTTGGACAAAGGGGCTCAGGGAAGGATCCACTCTGGGAAGGGCAGGGGGTACACAGGGGCAAACCATTTTATAACTAATTAACATAGAAATGCCTTAATAAAAAATAGAACAATCAAATAAACTCGAAAACAGAACACTACATCTCCTCTCTCTTTGTTTAAAAAAAGAAAAGGCAGGAGGTGTCAAAGTGTCCCACTTCAGTGTTTTCTTGTCTCACACCGTCCCACCACTCTCGGTCCTCTTCGCGTTGACTCTGGGTGGCGGCGGCCGTGACAACAACCTGAGAAGGCACTGAGGTAGATTTCACATGTGTGTGGCTGCTAAAAGTATTTTTAAAGGCCCAAAACATAAAGCTATTAACAACAGAACAACAACGGAATAAACAATGTCTTTAAAAATTGAAAGCATCCACCCTGAGATGTCCCAGCTCTTGAATAGGTCTTTGAACCAATCCTCATTCTGCTGGACTTCCCCGAATAACACCTACCCAGCAATGCTTGTATTAACCCCCAAAGCTTTTCAGAGACATATGGTCTGTTACATACTCTGGATGCCTATTAATTTTACTTCCACAGTTATTCATGCAGAAACACTTGCTCTGTTTAGCTGCCCCAGACTTGGTGCTGCCATCTAGGCCTGCTAATCCCCATAGATTAGCAGTATCATGCACCATCATGCAGTGGTGATGTCAGATGATGTCAAATGGAGATTTTACAATACAGTGATAGGAATGCTTGTACCAGAGTAAGCATCTCTGAAGACTCCGTGCTTTGATTTTCTATTCAAACCCTTCTGTTGATGTCAGACCTGTTTGTTCTTAGGTAGGAAAGGCAACATAGGAAATTAAAGAGTGCAAGCAGCTCTATTAAAGTAAATGGTTTAGCAAGGAGGAACAAAAACAACATTCACACTTAAATTAGTTAGATTTCAAAGGGAAAACAACTGCGAGCAATGTCAACTTCTATGATTTGACCCAAGGAGTGATCATCAGGTAATGGCAAAAGCTTTCTTTCCTCAGCAGCCTGTCATTCTGAGCAGATGCATCATGAAAGGAAGTAATTTACTGAATGTCTGCAAAACACATCAACTCTGAGCAAGGTTAGGAGGATCTTTATGTTTCCTCCATCCATATTTTGTAGTACTGGTTCCATGAGTCCTAGAGAGCCACAAATAACCTGATTATTACCCATATTTGCCAGCTTCAGCCAACTCCCATCTTGGAGGTTGCTTGTAAGCACCCCTGCTTATGCTTCCAGGAGAAGTCGTGGGTTCAAACACTGCCTCCAACTTTAGAGCAAGATGAAGAGTTGAGGACATATAATCCTATTGAAGCCTTGGTGAGCACTGAATTCAGTGATGAATCTGTCAGAACAGTTTAATCTCCATTCTGGGTAGGAAAGTAAGTCCGGGATCAAACAGTTTGGAAACTGGGGGAGAAGTACTGATCCTCTTCTCTGAATAAATATAATGCAAAAGGAAACATATTTTCACTATTTACTAAATAGCATATGGATCTAGCTTTTCCTTGCTCTTGCTGGTATGATTTTGCATCATTGCTTGTCTTGGAAAACCATCTGCTTCACCCTGGAATATAAAGAATAAGGAAAATAATGCACCTGTAAAGCACTGTTCTCAAACTTCCTTTCACAGTATTTCACCAGCTTTAGTACCTCTCTTCTGAATGCCAGGAAACTTGAAAATGCTTTTTCACAGAGCCTTTCAAATTTGATCATTGGGTCATATTCCGGGCAGAATGCAAGTTGCAAAATATGGCTGTTTCAGTTGTGTCATTTTAGATAACATCATGTACGAGACACAGAAAGAAGCTGTTGCCAACTAGAATTGTGATTGCCAAACAAAATTGCTGAACTATTATGTGGTGGGTTTTCCTACCTGCTCCAGCATTACAGAAATAATAAACATAGGAGACATTTCACTTGACTTCTCACCAGGCAGCTGGATCATTTTTTGCAAGAGAAGATAATGGCCCAAATATTTTCCTAATTAGTCAGCATTAGACTCCAAAGCATGAGTTGCTTTTTGGGTTTTTCTCACCAAGCTCAACCATTTTTCATCTCTTCATGTACATGAAGCTAGGGAGTGGATCAAAAGGTCTCTCAGAAAGGGATACATTATTTTTGCTATTTCATCCCATGTTTGTTGTCTGTATACTAGGCTTGAGGGGAAAACTAACTTTTAGTTCACTGACAAGAGCTCCAGGACACCATTACTTGCACGTGCTAGGGTGACCATCGCTCTGTAAAAGTGCCATTAGACTCTTGCTCAAGGCCAACCACGCAGAGATGTTATTTGGAGAATTGAAATGACATTAAGTAGTATAAGTCTGGAAACATTACTCAGGAATCATTTACTCCTGCAATAATCAGTTCTCATCTGCTCACTTCAATTCCACATTATTTTCATGAAGGACACTTGGTGAAAACAGTAATACATGAACACAAATGAAACAACATCATAAAGTCTTAATTAAAAAAAATACATACTGTTTGCTAAACTCAACAACATCACTGACTCCAGCACAGCATAGCCTTTCCCCTTTTTTTGGTCTGATTTTACAGTACCTTAATGTCCCTTTGTGTCCTGGGGAGTTCCACACACCAACTTGAAAAATCATAGGAAATAGAGACAGAAGGGACTTCAGGAGTTTGTCTTATCTCCAAACTTCATGACACATCATGTCAGCAATGTAATTTTTGAGACATGATTACTTAAGCAGCTCTTGAAATCTTTACCTGACGAAATTTTAATATCTACTCTAAGTAATTTATTTCAATGCTGTGTCATCCCTATAGCTACCAAGCATGCTTTCCAATATCTTAACTGTGACTCTCATGTGTAACATCAAGAAATAAACAAACGGGAACCTTCTAAGTAGAAAATGTTTTTTCTCTAGCCTATGATTACCAGAAAAGCAAAGAGCAAAAAATACTTACTTTTACCACTGTCTCTTGTAAATATTTGTAAGATCTCTACAGAAAGTAACAGATTTAATCCAGCTATACTTTCAATCTGTGCTTGAAGTAGTTGGAGTTATCAGTTACTCAGTGCTTTCACAAGCAAATACTTCATAAGAAAACAAGGTTCTGGCATTGTAATCTAACACATTTACCAACCATGTTTGTAAATATATGCTTTGATGCAAATATTTTCATTCTAAGCAACTTGTCAGTGCATCAGCATGTCAGAATGTCTCAGAGGCAAACACCCCGGTGCACAGTGAGCAAATCTAACATTTTGCCTTATGGCATCACAGTTTAAATGAAAGTTTTCCAAACCTAAAAAGGTGGACTTAGCTATCAGGGAATGAATGTAGGTATGAACATTCAGGATTGTAACAAACAACTAATAGTTTAAACAATTATTACATCATGGCATGAAGGGTCATAGCACTGTAAGATTACATGGTTCACCAGATGTGGAAACCAGACATCAGTGGAAGCAGACTGTTGCCCATCTGAGAAATGGAGACATTCCCATGAGCCTCAGTCCTGCATGCTGCTGAAAAAACAAAATAGAGAGGAGAAAAACTTAGAATATTAAATTATGCAATTCAGTATGGCACACTGGATTTTGCAGTCACTACTCCTCTCATGTGTTGCAAAAAAACAATCAAGAAGAACAGTTGCAGCTACTCAAGGTGTGAAAATGTCTCTGCACAGGCAAATATTTTTTGAAGTGGGAAAAGGCCTGTCTGATACAACTAACATTTTCATTCACGTGTTGTATTACTGGGAGCTTCCTATGCCAGCTTAAGCAATAATTAAATTCATAATTTAAACAGAAATTTAGTCTATAACTTCATTAGACAATCAATTCTATTTGCTTGTTCAAGTTTTATTACTTGACTATGCTTTACTCCAAGAGTAACACAGAATGACATGCTGAGTTAACCAATGGGGTAATTTTTGAAAATTAGAAGGGGAAAGACACATTCTTCTCCTGTTAAAAACTATACTCTCTACTGTCTTGATTTGAGACAATTTAAATGAGAACACTCTGGAATGAGTTGCTTCCCTTTACAGGCTCAACAAATCCCTTTCCACCAATAAGAAATGAATACAAGTATATACAAGGGAAAAAATTACAGTTTACTAAGAAGCAGAACAGCAATAGGCAAGTAACCATCAGATACAAAACTGCTAAATCTCGCAGGCTGCCCAGAACAAAGAGAGACCAAAAATGCCAGGGACACCCTCTCCCAAGATGCCACTCTGCAGCCAGGCATAGGGATAGAAGTGTTATAAAGGCTAGGAGCCAATTCGTCTAATCAAATAAAAATAGATTTATTTGACAATATTTTTGGTAATAATAATTAAAAAGAGCCACAATGCAGGTTGTCAGTGTTGAGCCCGGGAGTCAACAGCTGTGTGAACTGCGACCTGACCTCTATCACATCAGGTCCCCCCCGTTCACATCGGTGTTCTGGTGTGCTTGGCTTATATACAGTTTTTTTCACCTGCGGCCAAATGCATTCAAGACTCTCCTGTCTCCACACATTCATTTTTCATCTTGCTCTGCATCAGTCCAGACAATGTAGTTCCTGGAAAGTGATGAATTATTGATGGGCTTATCTGAGTCCAGGAAGGAGGGGAAATTCTTTGGTGATCGTGAATATCTGCATCAGATATCTTATCGAAGCGATGATGGCTGGGTGTAACCATTCAGGAAGACCCATCTCTGGATCGGCCACATCTTTAGAATTGGTAATGAACTCCCTCTGGAATCTGTGGTAGATGTTGCACGCATCTCCTTCCACCTGGATGTGTCTTGTAAGAACTGTGGCTTACACATAATTCAGTTCCGCACTTTATACACATACGTATATCATGTATATATATACTTTATAGGCATGAATTAAACATATATATATAACAGAAGGAAAAAAGGAAAGGTGGTGTCAAGTCTTCCTCCTACCTGGGGGAGAAGAGTTTTGCTGAGAAAAGAAGCTGGCATGCTCCTGTGGTGGCTGGAAACTCAGTCAGGGCTAGAACTCATGGAGGGACTTCACCTTTCTCAAAGCAGTAGATACAGGAGCAGTCAAGGCAGGGTGGCTGGTTTTGGGTGACTCCACAGTCTTCTTGACTTAGCCAGGTGCTGTTGGTGAGTTAGGAGCAGATTAGGCTGGGGCAAAAGCTGCCCCACTTGGCGCGGTGGCAATAGGCAGGCCCCTATAGAATTCGCCCTAATTCAGCCTTTCCAAGACAAGGAAAATATCCCCAAAAAACTTAAAGGAGAACCCAAAAAACTGAAAGGAGAACCCAAAAAGGAAAAGCCTTTAACTGATGCTCTACAGCACTAAGTTTAATGAAACTGATTTGTGTTGTGCTAAAATATAAAGCCTCTAGCACGGCAGTGAGGGTAAAATGCTGTAGGCTGGGTGCAAAGCATCTGCTGGAAAATACAGAGGCCAAAAGGTCGAGTCCAAACTAGGTAATGGCTTTCCTCATTACCATTGAAGATCAAAATTCAAGTTGTGCTTTGGGTTTATGTCTGGTCCCGCTGTAAAAGGCAGAGCCAGGATGGATTCAGGGAGATTTCTCGGACGAAAATGAAGCCCAAAAGCAGCAATATTATATCTGAGAACTGTTTATTGATAAAGAAGGGTAAGTGCTCTTACCAAAGGGGGATAGAAAAGAGAGCAGACACGGAGAAAGAAATAGAAGACAGGGACAGACCATTACCGCTGTACTTCGGGCACCGTGTTAGCGTCAACTCGGCAGACGGAGCGTGTGTGCTGCAAGCTGAGATGTGTCTGTGCAGCTCTTGTGAGAGGCTGGGCATGATTTCCAAGTCATAGCGGCAGAGTGTCTCCAGCGTCGGCAAACAACGGCTGTGGGCGGGCTGCTGTGGGCTGGTGCTGCTGTGGGCTGGTGCTGCGGGCAACGCGGAAAGCGTGGCGTGAGCAATGGCTATGGGCTGGGTGCAGGCAGCGTCTCCTCCATCAGGCAAACTGGAGCACTAGGCTGTCGCGGCCATGAGCTGCCTCGGAGAAACAGCGAAGCAGGGCAGGACAGGTGCAGATAGGGAAGCAGGACCCCAGGGAGGAAAAGACGAGGAGGGGAGGAGAGCTAAGATGACCCTCCAGGCGAGTCCCCACGCCCTCCAAGAAATCCAAAGAAAAATGGCCCCCATTGTTAACAGCTTTTGTGTATGAAGGCTCCTCCCATAGTCCAATTTCCCAGGCATATTTTTCCTAAGCATCAGGGCATCTGCCCCATCGGCAGGTAGGGACTTACTTGCAGTCTGATCGTGGAAGCTTTCTCTGCAAATATTAAAATGAATACTATATGTGCTATGTTGGAAAGTTATGCTGTATTAATCTCTTTTAAGTAGTGCTGTATTATTCTTTCTTTAAGTAGTGTGGTAAATATAGTCTTTAGGCCATAGCATGATATTAAAATAGAAACAGTGAAAAATGCCATTCACTTGTTTTAAAATTTTAGAAGTTTAATAATAATAAAAATAGTAATGAAAGTAGTAATGAAAATAATAAGGAAAATTAGGACAATAAGAGACAATAAAACAGAGAATTACGGACGTCCGGGTGTCTGGCATTCATCACCAGGCACACCTTGCTAACAAAGGATTACCCCTTAAAAGCAATAGCCTGTTGCATATTCATATAGCTCATACATNACCTCAGGTATAATATATTGAAAGGAATGAGGGACTTGCCTCTACAAACCATGAGTCTGCTGGTAGATAAAACTAGCACTGAGAGATAAAAGAAACAATGGGAAGGATTCCACTGATTGATGAATAGAATAAGGGAGATTTTTCTTTCCAAACAAACTGTGGGTTTGCTGATGAATAAAGTTACATTAAGAGAGATGAAAGAAACAATGTAAAGAACCATAAATTCCATAGGAATGCCACTGATTGACACAAGGAAAAGAAAAAAAAGGGGGAGTATACATTAGAAGGGGGTCTTAGGTATTAGGCGTTTTGAGAAGCCTGTACCTCTCAAGTACCTCAGCCAATGTGGAAAGAGAAATGACACGTGGCTGGGAAATTAGGATAAAAAGGAGGCTGCATCCTCTAAAAAATTTGAGAGACCCCATGGGAAATGCCCATGATCTCTCCCCTTATTTGAATAAAGTTACAGGACTCCTCTGTCTCCTTTTTGGACATAAACTTTATCACTGTTGTCGTAACAAAAGACACAGACTCCAAAGGCTGGGTTTGCAGAAATTGAACCTTTACTTCAAATTCTTCTTCTTTTATACACTGTTCCAATCCAGCTGGACCAGACTGGTCAATTAATCAATACATTTCACCTGGTTGGCTAGCTAGCTCAATGTCCTTCTTATAAACAATCTTTTAGAGAACAAGAAAACAGAAAGTAAGGAAAAACAGCACCTGCAGGTTGTTTAGACTAAAGTTATCATTGTTTATATTAAAACTGCTCAGAGTCTCACAAGCCAATCCTGGGAAAACTTAATTCTCTCACTCTCTGACCAGGCTGTGGTAACCACGAAACTTCTGGTGTTTGTGGATTCATTTTCCCCACAATAAGTTGTGGCATAAATAAAAATCAGATTGTTCCCTCTCAGTTTAGAAAAGGATGCCATTACCATCACACTGGGTTATTGATACAATTCAAGATCAGCCAAAGGTCCCATATTGAAAGGATCAAAATCAGCTGTGGCAGCTTAAATTCTTCTTGCAATTCACCCAACCAGTCCCAGAGATGGTTTACATTACATGAGCTATAAGATAATTAGAGCCCGACCTCTAATTAGACAATTAGAGCCCAAGCTGGTGTGAGAGCGGACCATAATACAATTCCAAAAAGGCAGATTGGGAAGAGAATTATAACCTAAATAAGACAGTTATAAAGAGCTTATTCTTTCTAATAAGAAGTACAGCATTTCCTGTACTGAATCAAATTAGTAAAGAGATTTACATTTGGGAGATGGTGCTGTTCTTTGCCCATA
Organism: Irena cyanogastra; assembly: GCA_013397155.1. NCBI lineage: Eukaryota > Metazoa > Chordata > Aves > Passeriformes > Irenidae > Irena > Irena cyanogastra. Next base: position 95,010 of record VWZV01000532.1, read on the forward strand.
TTATTCTAACAACAGTCAAATAATATGTTAACACAGAACCTTGTCTGAAGACTACCTGGAAAGAAAGAAAAAAAAAAATTGCCTGCAACAGGAGAAGGCCTTCAGGGGACAGTGTGTTGAAAATATATTGCCTTTTAAAGTGTTTTGGATACTGGCATGTGTAGATGGTTGCTATATTTCCTATGAGAATAAAAACAAGTGTTGCTGCCAAAAAAATTAGAAAACTTTCTCCTAATATGTCTTAAACCTGTTATACTTGCCTCCTCTTTACTGAACTGACACTGAGAGTAACAAAAACATTTAGTATGTTTATCTCTTTAGTTCTTTAGTTCTTAGCTCTTCTTTGCCTGTAATTAGCTAATTTAATTAATAACTTTGAAGGAAGGTTTGAATATATTACTACCCACTTTAGGAATGCAATGCAGCAAAATTTATCATCACTGACAGTAATAAAAATCCTGTGGATTATCTGTGTGGAAAGGATTGAGGGACTTGCTATTCACTAATCAGTCAATCTGGATGGAGGTTAAGCTACAAGACTGAGATATCTCATAATGTTTGCCTCTACCATAATTTGTTCTGCAGGAGGAAATACTGGCTGCCTTCTCTCATGATTTCTAGGAAGAAGGAATTTCAGCCTTCAAAACTAGAAATGTCCACCTATGACAAGGACTAAATTAAATACTGAGGAGCCGACTGTAAAAAGGATTTAAGTGTTTGCATCTAAGTGACAGCCTAGCTGTAGATGAGTGTAGATGGTCAATGGCATATAGCTTGAAGAACCTGCCCAAACAGGTGCCATACTGTTGTGGGTAACCCAAAATGTTATTGTAGTCCATATCTATCTGCACCTAAAACTGCTAGTGTCTCTTTAAGACCCTGCAGCTGGAAAGCAGAAACAGGGGGTAGGAGGGAAGAGGCGTAGCAAGCACTTTTAAAGTTGGGTCTCCCAGACATCTCACTCTGTTGCGTGGCAGTGTTTGCTGAAGGTGGAGGCTTCTGCTTCCTAGAGAGCTGCTTCAGGCAAATTTCTGGGCTTGCAACTGTAGCAACTCAGGAAAATTGCACATCATAATTAGGAACTGTTTCAAAGTGAAGTTTACAAACTCTATAGGCCACAAACGCCTAAGCAGCTCCCTGAGGCTGGGCCACCCTACGTGGATGTCAGGTTCTTTCCCCCCCAGCCCCCTCCGACACACCTGCAGCATGGAGAACAGAAACACCAACAACAGTGGAGTCCAGAAGGCAGCAGGAAGAAGAAGGTGGTAGTGGAGCTGACTCCATGCATGCCAAGAATTCCCATCTACCGCTAGAACTGCTTCATAGGCTCCTACCTTCACTGGCGAGTTCTTTTTGTCTGCCGTCCTTTTTTTTCACTTTGTCTTCCAGACTCCATGGTGGACTGGGGAGAGACATCTTGAGATAGAGAGCTGATTTCCCCATTGTCTTTCAAGCCACGTAGTAGTCTGGAGGGCACCATCTTGAGAGGAGAGTCTGACACTATTTTTCCCTTTGTCTCCCTACACACTGTTGGCAGCGGAGGCTGCGATCTTGGAAGGGGGTGGTACCCTGCCATTTTGAGTGTCTGGTTTTTCCCATGGGGCTCATGATGTCAGGAAAATTAATCCACAAACACTGTAAGAGCCTGAACGAGAGATGTGGAACTTCAGGTGGCTCTTTAAAATGCTGTTTATTGTATTTAAGATGTTATAGCAGTCCAGGGTCGTGGGTGGCAGAGCCTGTGCCTACAGCTGTCAGCTACAGATGCAGACAAGCCTGAAGACCGTTTAATTTTGGTTACAAAGCATACTTTTCTTTGCTGATCGTCTTAATACATAACAAACAATCTATACTTTTACTATTACCTATAGACTATCATAAGTACTATAATTACCATATTCATGTTATTATTCTCCAATCACAAAAAGTCAGTATGTTACAGTTTAAGCTAGAAGTTGTTTTTCAGTTTTCTTGCAGTGGAAAATTCTGACACCTTTTTTCTACTTGCAACATCGTCAGTCTTGTTTGCATGTAGAATCTTTCTGCTTAGTAAAAACATCTTTTTGTTTGTGGTCAGCTTATCCTTTACTCTAAGTCATAAAAACCCCTTCTAACTAACATACCCTTTGTCTTCTTAGTTATCCAGTAAGAAAGGCTCAGCAATTCTCAATTTACACATCTATTATTCTTCTATATCAAAACTTGCTTCCATCTCTATTTCTCTCTCAGATTCTACATTCAGAAATCTTTCCGCCAAGCATACACACCTGTTAAACTTTCTTGTCAAACTTTCATCCTTCCCAACAAAACACCATAGGTTTATGTCCACAAAGGAGACAGTAACTTTATTCGAATAAAGGGAGAGGTCATGGGGCATTCCCCATGGGGGTCCCTCAAAATTTTTAAAAGATGCAGCCTCTCTTTTATGCCAATTTCCCAGCTGCATTTCCCTCTCTCTTTCCACATTGGCTGAGGTACTTGAGAGGTACAGACTTCCCGAAACGCCTAATAACACCTTCTAATACACACACACACACACAAACACAAACACGCACACACACACAAAACCCCCAGTTTTCTTTTTCCTTGTGTCTCTTCTTTTTCTCTAAATCCAGAGATGTAGCGCAGTTTTGAGTGAGTAACAGTCTCTGTCAATTAGTGGAATTCCTATGGAATTTATGGTTCCCGCCATTGCTTCTTTCACCTCTCCATATCTGGCCTTATCTACTATCAGGCCCACAGTTTGTTTGTAAAGACACCCCCTTCTCATTCCTTTCAATGAGATTTAGCAATTTTGTAGGTTTTTTGGATTTTTTTCAGAGGTGGGTTGTTTGTTGTTTTGGGGGAGCTTTGCCTATTGTTGTTTCACTTGTTGGTAAACTTTTTTCGCTTATATCTACTTGTATTCATTCCTTATTGGTGGAAAGGAAATAGTTGAAACTAAGCAGAGTTAGTGTCCACACTTTTAGAGTGTCCACCTCTTTAAATTGTCTTAACCCAAGAAACATACAAAAGGCAAATCTGTTGGTAATTGCAGTGTGACACTAAGTGGGGAAGGTTATTATATAGCTTACGTCTTTAGCCCTAATGCTTACTACAGCTGTAATGGGTGATATTATTAGACTGTTAAAACAGAAATTAGGTATTCCTGAAAAACTCCTTAATAAAAGGGGGGGGG
>VWZV01000532.1:98208-120177 GCA_013397155.1 Irena cyanogastra
GGGGGAGTTTGAAATCTATGTAAATAACTGGCAAAAATAAAAGTGGTACTTTATTTCAGAGCCTCAAAACTCTGAAAGAGGGATGGGACTTCTGTTTCACAAATGTATTAATAAAATAATTACTATTTTTTTTAGCTTATCTATTTGTCTGCCCACAGTCTGGATGTGACTTTCTCTGAATTGACCCTGAAATCTAACAAAATCCATGTATTAGTGGCATTTATTCCCCAGTATGGAAATTCTGTTCTCTGTTACATTATTTGGCAGTCACTTGCAGGAAGAAACAATAATCTTTTAATCTGTGTACTTCAGCCCCAAATACTAGATCCAGTACACATCCAGTTTTGACAGACACAGTCAACACCCATATGTGGATATCTCCTGCCATCAAGAGCTGGCATGCAGCAACAGCTTTGTCCTCTGGGTGACTTCCATGGGTCAATAAAGCCTTGCGGTACCTTAATCAAGAAAAGTTCAGCTTTAGGCAAGAACCAGCTGGTAAAGATTATCGTGGTAAAAAGTAACGTAAGGTTCAATTTTTTCTTGTTTATTTTGGATAGTTCGAGAGTTCTGTAGCTTTTCTTAACTCTGAGTACCCATTAAAGGAACATTTTAATACAGGATGTGTCAGGTTAAAAGGCAGACAAATTATTAATATTTCCAGAGAATCTGAGTCCATTAGCAAATCTCAGAAAGGACTGAGGATCTAATGCATGCTAGTAAAGCTAGGGAGACACACCAATTACAACAGGCTTTATATCAGCCCCTTAATGTACACCAAATATTTAAAATGAGACAGTTTCTCAAGAGAGTATCGCTCATATGTCATATGCAGAACAATTTTAATAGCACCATTCCCACATTTTTCTGGAAGTAACTTGCACTTTGTGCTACTTCAAGTCCGAGACACCAAAAGCAAAAATTGTTTGTCTAAGAAGAAAAAAACTTCAAACTCAAAAATCCTCAACATTTTTCTCTGCAGATGGTTAGAGCAAATGGTATCTGTCAGCTTCTCAGTAACAGAAACCAGAGGTACAATGGCTATGCAGTCCCAGAAGTTTTTTCCCAATTTGTGCTGTAGAAATTACATTAAAATAAATTTCTGGAATTCTTTAGAAATTATGTAACTGCCATCAAAATACTGATTATAACTATTTATCACTTCTTTCCTGCTAGTACAATTATTCTTGGGTGGCTGTGTGGATGCATCAAAAATAATAAAACACAGTAGAAATAGCTGTTTTCCTGAAATACTTTAACAGCTGTTACAAACTTAGTGTCTTTTGAACAAAATCACAGAAAGAACTGAAAGTGTTTTTCCAGGCCTTTCCAAGGCCTTAGATCTTTTAGGAGAAGCTGAACCACTCTGGCAACAGCATATAGCAGATACAAAGGGCATTTGCTTTGACTAGGAATTGCAATCAAAAATGGTTACTTGAAGCCCATTGGACAAGGCCAAAATAGTCCCTTAAAATATATGTAATAAACTCCTATCAAAAACTAGGTATAAAAATAAAAGTTTAAATTTTGATAGATTGGATATTTTGGGGAACTGCTCCTTGGTCTTAGGAAGAAGAACCATTACTTGTCTCATTTTTTCAGATGTATGTAATAATCTGGTATTTCTTTCAACGAAGAGTATACAGAGGAACACTGTAGAATGCCTTCTCATTTATGGGCAGCATTTCATACTTTTCTATACAAATTGAATTTTATGACCTCTTCAAACATTCAGTATTAGTCAAATGAACAGTAGCTTTTTACTGACATCAGTAAAATGAATTTGTTAAAATGTGGAAACAGCACATTGAGGCAGTCATTTTGGAAGTAGGTTGTTCAGCTGCAAAATACAATGCACATTTTAAGGAAAGGAGAACAAATTTACAAGAATTTTGATTCAGCCTCAGCTGTTTATATTGGGCTGGAAATCCCTGTCTCTCTGTAATCACTGTGTTTATAAAAATCCCAGCCAGGCCCCACCAGTCTTCCCTCAAACCCCACCACTAATTCAGCTTTTTTGTGCAGCTTGCATTTTTGTAATGAAAATAAACTGAATAGAATTTCCCTCTAGAAACAGCATCTCTTTTAACAGCCAAACAAAAAATTATAATCAATTTAACTTCCGTAGTATACGCTCCAGCACAGTTACCCAGATTCAAGGGGTTTTTTATGATACAGTCACAGCTGCAGAAGAAGCTCCCTTCATCCTGGAAAATGGCTCTGAACAAAAGTACAGTTTGATGATTTTGCTCTTTTTACCTCAGGAAAAAACTACTTCAGTTCAAGAAAGAAGCTGAGTCATGGGAAAACACAGACAATCAAAACACAGGCATAAGAGAATCCAATAAAAATGTCAGACCAACATACACTTTATGAACTCAAGAAAATAATTTTGCCTACACTGAAAGGGTTTCCTTGTTAAAAAGCTGGATTACATTTAATTAAATGTAAGCACACACTTTCATGCAAGAAATTGGATTGTATGAGGATCAACAAGTTGAAGTGCCAGGTCCAGCACTTGAGCAAAAACAACCCTATGCAGAGTGCAAAGAGAGATGCTGGAAAAGCTGCCCAGTGGAAAAGGCCCTGCAGGTGTTGCTCAGCAGCAGCCAAACACAAGCCAGACTGTGCCCAGGTGGCCAAGAAGGTCAGTGGCATCCTGGCCTGTACCAGAAATAGTGTGGCCAGCAGGACTAGGGCAGTGATCATCAATCTGTACTCAGCACTCAGAGTACTCACATCGTGTGTCCAGTTCTGGGCTCCTCACTACAAAAAAGATATTGAGGTGCTGAAGCATGTCCAGAGAAGGGCAACAAAACTGGTGAAAGGTCTGGAGCACAAAGTCTTATGAAGAATGGCTGAAGGAGGTAGGGAATTTAGCCTGGAGAAAGTAAGCTCTGGGGTAGCTTATCACTGTCTACAACTACCAAAAGGAGGTTGTAGCCATGCAGGTGTTGGTCTCTCAGGTAGCAAGTGACAGGATGAGAGGAAATGGTCTCAAGTTGTACTGGGGAGATTTGGATTGGTTATTCGCAAAAACCTCTTCACTGAATAGGCTGCCCAAGGAAGTATGAGATCACCATCCCTGGAAGCGTTCAAAAGGTGTGTGGAAGTGTAATTGGGGATGTAGTTTGGTGGTGAACATGGCAGTGACAGGTTGTGGGAAATGGATTTGTACAAAGTTCTCAGGGCCTGACAGAAGGCCCAAACAGTATGCATCTGTATGCAAACTATGAGATAAAAAATGCTGACTTAGAAATGCCATGGAATAGGACAGATATTGTTGAGAGAGAAATGGAGCTGGAAAAAAGTTTCAAAGGATGGCCTTGCAAATAAGACTAGATACTATGGAGAAATAGAACTATGAAAGATGCATTGTAGTGGGACCCACAAGGGGTAGTTTTAGATGATTGGCTTTAAGGCATCTACAGCACGGCGTGGCAAAAAGCTGATAGGCCAAGAAACGCTTGTAGTGTTTTGTAATTAGGAAATAGTTGGCTTCTGATTGTGATGGCATGAACTGTAACATCTTTATTGTCTCACCCTTCTCATGAGACTGAAAATGGAATAAAAGTTTTTAAAATGCCTCTCAGTTGCCCCATCTCTGAGTCAGAAAAGTGTATTGTCTGACAATAGGTTAATAGTTGGATTCCATGATCTTAGAGGTCTTTGCCAACCTTAAAAATGTCATGATTCTATTATTCCAGTTAAGACCACAAATAGAAATAAATCTTGTATCGAAAACCATGACAATTAACTGTGGAAAGAAAAGACATAGCAAATAATGCCATCATAAATTATGGCACAGCATATATCAAAATGACAGGCATTTTAGCTTTCAGAAATCAGGCAGAAATATGAGACTTGTAGTGCTAAATAAAAGGACATACAACAATGTGAAAAGTGAGAGAAAGCAGCTTGTTTGGTTGGTTTTTTTACAGATATTGTTTTCTTTCCTATTAACTGTATTGCACTGCATACAGTGTGGAAAAAAAAACCCAAAGAAAAACTCTCAGAGTTCCTTTCAGCATATGGACAGTTCATCAGAAAGCAAACCTATCCATAGATTAAAGTCAACTGACAAGCAAGGAATGCAATAGAGAATCACCAAATTACACTACCAGCATGTGAACTGCCTCCTGGTTTTGGGGGTGAGGGGATGGTAATTTAGATGTTTTAAAGAGTTCCTCTGCTGGCTTGGTCTTGCTAGCATAAATCAGTTTTTATAACAGAAAATTAGTTTTCTCTCAGGTTTTAACAGCTACTTCCTTCCATTGTCTAAGAAATTATCTACTGAATTCAACAAATGTAACAACTGCCAGCAATAGGAAGATGACATTCACACCCTCACCCTAACTCACTGCATAACAAAGACCTCTGATTTAATTTAGCAGAGAGAAAATTGTGATTAATTATTTCACTGACAGGATTGCAATAGTATAGCACAAACCTAGTACACAAAACTTTCTGCACTTACAGAAGCTAGAGGATATTGGATGGATGGATGGATGGTTGGTTGGTTGGTTGGTTGGTTGGGTATTTTTGGAGTTGGAGTGTGGATCTAAGAAGTTGATGTTGGCCTGAAGCTGGAGAAAGACACCAGTAGAACGTATTTCCTTCCACTTCTATGAGATTTTCTCTTTGGCATTAAAACAACAATCCTTCTATACTTTAATAAGGAAATAAAACTATTTCTAATATTTTATTAATCTTTTGAAGCTTCTTTACAAAAGTATCATCCACATGTGGCAGCATTCACTTAGTCAAGTGTGTGTGGTTTGCAGTTAAAAAATGAGGGAAATGTCAAAATTACGTTGTACTTCCATGCCGAAGAATTTAGTATCTTAATTGCTAAAATATCCAGATGGGCAATAAATTCATCTTTAACTTGAAGTTCTCCTTAATTTTTATTAAATCAGTGGACTTCATAAGCATGTTTTAACTGGGCTAGAAAAGATAATGTGTTAAAGTTCTTTGAAAAACCAACACCCTGCACATATATTGTACAGACGTTTTGAGTTTGAGGACATAAAAAAACTACAGGGAGAGATTACTTTTCTCTACTTCAAGCCTACAGTGGCACTGATCAGATGGAGCATTTGTCTGCATGTAATGAGATTTCCATTCCACCAGTACAATTGAACCAAATAAAAGTTCATTTGTCAACTAGTCCAGTTGTGACAAAGTGGTTTTGCATAAAAGAAAAATCCAAGTGAATAGAGTCTTTGCAGCCTCCTCTCCCCTCGCTGTAAATATATTCATGCCCTGCAACTCACAGTATTGCAGAATGAAGGAAATAACTTTTTGTGGGCATGTAATATGAAAAGATTAACGACTTTAGCAATATATACCGTACTTGAGGGAGTTAATAATTCATTTCCCCTCTAGTGGGCCTATCTTCTATCTGCCTTCACTATTGTCCTGGTTTGGGACAAATTTGGGAGGAAACTTCCAAAGTGGCCTTTTCTAGAAAGCAAATTCAAGTAGCTCCTCTCCCAAGTGTTTCAGGGAAAGATTTCGTTGGAGAAAAGTGGAAAAAAACCTGTTTATTTAACAAGCAAAGTATTCCCAAGCATAAAAAAAGAATAATATTAAACAATAAAACTTCTTGCTATTCTGAAGAGATGGCAAATTCAGAAAGTCCTTGTCATGGGGTGTAGCAGGGCTCACTCAGTCTCTTATCAGTCCCTCCTGAGCTGGAAAATGCTGTGTCCTGGGCCTCAGTGGGCCACAGGTGTGACCTCCTGGTGGTTTTTTGGGTTTTCAATCCAGAGTAGGACCCAACAGTACCAAGAAAAAGAGAAGCCACCATCTGGGGAACTTCTCTGCCTCAGCTAAACGCAAAGGAGAGCTTTCTCCCACTCCCTGTCTGTGCTGAGGACAACACACACTGAGAGAGAGCGAGGAATGCAGGGGAGCAAGTGCAGTTTCTGAAAACAAACTGCATGCTTCTTCTCTCCCCAGCTTCACAGAATTTAATATCCAGAATAAACAGAACAGACAACTGGGAATACAAGCATCACAAAGTCCCCCTAGGACAATTATCTTCTGTGCTGTCCATCCAATGCCAACTGTAATTTCAGTCATGGAAACTTACAGATTTTCAAGCATTGAGTCTTTAACCTGAAGGACTTGGTGAATTTGCAAACAAGGGGAAATGTTCAAAGACTCAGAATGGAAGCCCACTCGCAAAAACTGTACTGAAGACACATAACACATACAGAGTAAGGCAAGAGGTTTTAAACTATCTCCCAGAGACAGAGAGACAGACAGAAAAGCATCACTGAAAAGACTACTGTTCTCTGAGAAACCAAAAACAATACAAAATTGCTGTTAACAGCATCAGTTGCAGACACAGGAGACTTTGTTTTTCTATTCTGTGTCTCACGACCTGATGCTATAGCTCCTGCTATGCCTGCCTGGAGGGCTGGAGCCCAGATGCATTATATGAAGCAGGTCAAGAAGAGAATATTCTGAGAATTATTTCTGGAAAGACTTGTAGCCATCTTGTCAGCCAAGACTTGTTTGCCATGGCTGACAAACTCTATGGTGGAGATTTATTGAATCACAATGGTCCTCCTTATCTCTACTTAAACATTTTTCCCAAGTATAATTGGAAAAAAGGTATCTGCAGACTAGAATGAAGAAAGAACACGTTGCATGTGCTTTAGGTCTCTTACTTCTACACTTCTGAATGCATCCCTCCTGTCCAAAATGCTCTTGAACGTCTGACTCTGAAAATCCAAATGATCTCTGGGGAAGACAAGCTTTGCCGGGATCACAGAATTGGTAAGGTTGTAAGAGACCCCAGTGGAGCTCAATCTCCCCGCTCACACAGGGCTTCCTACAGCATATTAATCAGGAATATGTCTAGATGGCTTTTGAATACCCCTAGGGAAGGAGGCTCCACAACCTCTCTGAACAACATACTCCAGTGCTCGAAAGAAATTCCTTTCCATGTTCAGGTGAAACTTCCTGTGTTCCGATTTCTGCCCATTGCTTGTCATCCTGTTGCTCATCACCAAGAGCCTTGGTCCTACCTCTCCCTTCAAATACTTCAGACATTGATAAAATCCCCTTTCAGTCTGCTCTCCTCCAGTCTAAACAGTGCCGGCTTCCTCAGGCTCTCCTCATGAACGAGGTGCTCCAGTACCCTCCTCACCTTCATTGCCTTCCTCTAGACTTGCTCCAGGAGCTCCACGTCTCCCTTGTACTGAGGAGCTCAGAATGGGTCACAGCACTCCAGATGCGGATTCACCAGGGCTGAGTAGAGCCAGCAGGATCACTTCTCATGACCTCTTGGCCACATTCCCTAATGCACCTCCAAGATACCAGTGACTCTCTGCCACAAGGACACACTGCTGGCTTATCAGCAGCTTATTACACACCATGACCTGCTTCTCCAGAGCTGCTTCAGAGCAAGTTAGCCCCCAGCCAGTACTGGTGCATGCAGTTCTTTTTTCCCAGGTACAGGACCCTGGTCTTGCCTTTGATGAATTTCAGAAGGTTCTTCTCTGAACAAGTCTCCAACCTGCAAAGATTCTTCATTCTGTGGTATTGGCCACTTCTGGATCCAATATTTATGCCTGGGGGACACCACAGGTCTCCAGCTACACCCTGTACCACAGACCATAACCCTCTGAGACCTGCCATACAGCCTGTTCTCAATCCACCTCATCAACTGCTCATCCAGCTCACACTTCCTAAGTTTGCCTATCAGAATGTCATGGTAGACAGTGTCAAAGCCTGGCTGAAGCCCAAGACCACATTCACTGCTCTCCCTTCATTAATCCAGACAATTATCCCATTGTAGAAGGCAATCATCTCCAATTCGGCTTCTTCCATAGCTATGACACGACAGTAAATCATTGAAGCGCATAAAATATAAATCTGTTAGGTTTTAAGAAAAAACAACTAATTAGCCAATGATCTGGTATGAAAAGTCAGTAAGTCCCAACAGTCCTTTAGTGAACCGCAAAAATCGTGCTTCAGATTGTCATAAATAGTAGATCAAAGTGGAAGATTAATTATTACATAAGAGTTGAACACATGCATCATACCAGTATTAACAAAGAAGAACCAAACATTTATGGCACTAGTCCATACATGCTAAGAGTTTGTTTCCCTGACATAAAAATGTTCCTGCATTAATAAGAAGGCTAGAATTTAAATATAAGCCTTATCAGACAAGCCAAGTGCACTGGAAATCCTCCATGCATTTATTCATCACAATATTGCACCCAGTTGTACAGCAGAAAGATTCTTGTTTTACATATGAAGAATCGAAGCAGAGATATTTAAGTCCAGATCACATAAGCTAATCTGCATGCAACATACCTGAGTCTAATGACCTAAATTATTTGAACTGGGTCATTCAAGATGCTTGCTCTGGAAATAGTATTTTTTCCATAGCATACAGTGTTGAAATAATTTCAGTCTTACATTTACTCACTGGCAATCTGCCCATTTGAGAATTGTCATTTAGGAAAAACAATCACACCCTCTCACAAGGGTTAATGGGTGGTCCATTACTTGTTCCCAGCTTTTTCTTAGGAATGTAGAATAATACATTTTTCCACAGCTCTTTAGCACCCTCTGTTTTCTTTTTGTAATCAAAACGTCATTCTTTTTTTAATAGCTGTGACATTGAGAAAAATCAGACTATATGCAAAGGCTTTTTCAAATTAAAAAAAAGGATCAGTAATGCAGTGTGTAACCAAAAAGCAAGAAAAATAAGAGAAGGTTATAAGTTTCCATACCATATGAAAAAAGGGTTAAGAGGAAGAAACCAAAAACATGAAGGGACACCAAGGGACACAAAAGTGATGTGAGTATTTTAGGGGCCATGGTTATCTGATTGATCACATCCTATACTGGATGAAAAAAGAAAACAAATGAGGCAAACACAAATATAAACCCTGATTGATTAGCATTAATCAAGACGGCAACCAGAAAAAAAAGAACCGAAAATATCTGTTCACATTAATTTTTGGTTGGGCTATCAAGAAACAGCATGCTATGTTGGTTTTGGCTGTGATAGAAGTAGTTTCCTTCATAGTAGCTCATATGGTACTATGTTCTGGATTTATGACCAAAACAGTGTTGATAACACAGTAATTGTTATTTGTTTGTTATTGCTGATCAGCACTTACATAGCATCAAAGCATGACTCTCACACTGCTCCACTAGCAAATATGCTGGGAGTGCACAAGAAATTGGTAGGGACACAGCTGGAACAGCTGATCCCAACTGACCAGAGGGATATCTGTATCATACAGCATTGCATTTATCTCAGGGAAAAGAAGAAGGAAGTAAAAGGCATTTGGAGTTATACAGTCTGTATTCCCAAGTAAGTGCTATGCACGATGGAGCCCTGTTTTCCTGGGAACGGTTAAACACCTATGCTCATGGGAAATTGTGAATGAATTCTCTGTTTTGCTTTGCCTATTAAGTTGTCCTTATCTCAACCCATGAATTTTTTTCACTTTTACCCTTCCAATTCTCTCCCCCATCCCATCAAGTGTGAGTGAGTGAGTGGCTGCTTACCAAGGTCAACTCACAACATAGGCAACATGGGACTTTGCAAATGGTAAAGATGCAAACCTCAGCATGTTGCAGGCAGTGGGTGGAAATATGACAACTGATGAGGCAATGTCCAGGGCAAGAGAGAGCAAGGAAGAACAAAGAGGGAATAGGCAGAAAGGCCTATAAACAGTCAGTCAACGCACTCATCACTGCAAGTCTATTCTATCTTCTCACTACCACTACCTCTCTTTCAGCCTTCTCTTGAGCATTTGCATCTCCATGGACAAAAGATTCATTGCTCCCTTAACATCAATGCCCCTTGAAAAAAAAACTAAACAATCAAAAACCCAGCACTTCTGACCATGACAAGCTACTTTCTAAAAGAAACTCCCAGTCTCATTTGACAGCATAGACTCAATCACTAAAACAATCAAAAGCTTTGTGGAACATGCCAGGGTAACAAATAAATCACACATGGAATATAACAATAATAATATAAGGAGGAAAAAACTTCAGAAAATAACCAGGAGGTAGAACCAGGGGCAGTACTCTCATGAGTGACGTTTAGTCATGCTCTTGGCTGCTTGACACGAGAGCCTAAACGCAATCTCACCATGTCTGACACCATGACGACACAGGTTGTACAATGTCTTCTATCTGGAAAAGGAAAAAAAATGATCCACAGATAACTTGTTCTTTATTTCACACCAATTGCTGTGCTCACACGTGTCCTCATATGATACTCATTCTGTACATAGGGATTTTCGCTACCCATATTAACGAAGTAATCCAGACAGTTTTGGGCATCCTCTCAGGTCAAGAGTTAAACAAAGAGTAAGCACGAACAGAGCTACTGAGATATGTTGGAGTAAGTCTAATCAAAAGGTTCCTAGTGGAGCAGAATTCAATTCCATACCACTTCAGGAGGGCTGTGCATACTTATCCAGGCAAATACCAAGCAGGCAAGCCCTCCGGAAGGCTCTCCTGTTTCACAGAGGTATGAGCTTGCTCAGAGATCCCTTAACTTGGATTGCATTGCTCAATACTGAATACACACAGCAGCAGCTTCAGAGGAGAATTCTACCTTTAGTTTTTTGAGGAGACTGAAGTATTTAACTGAGTGTGCTTTTGGGATGCTTTGAACTGTGGCTAAGGCAAATTTCAGTTTTGCTCCTCCCAAGAATAAGATACACCAATGCTCCCCAGCATTGTCTTTTATAGCATATAACTATTCACAAAAATGGCTGTCTGGATGAGGAGGTATTTTGAACACTTTCATAAATATTGAAATCATGTCCCATCTGATGGCTGCACCTAACAGTGTCTCACATCAAAATACTGCAGCAACTCAGGAAAAATTTCAGACTTCATGCAAGAGGCCTCAGGTTGGAAAATGACCAAGATTCCAAAACACTCAGGCAATTGCTGGAATAAAATACTGCAGTGAAACCTCCTCATGGAGCAAGATGAAGTGGACAATTCTTCTATGTACAATATCTGCGAAGAAAAAAAAATTAAAACACAAATTCACCTTAAAGCAGGAAAAATACTTAAAAATTACATCTTTCAAAGATGTTACCATAAAAACAATGCTTCCACCACTTCTGACAGAAGGGTAACTAGACAATTTAAATCCTTGAGGGTCTGTAAAGCATTAAGAGTTTATGGAAGATGATACCAAAAAGCAAATAGATAGTGTATAGGTTTATAATGCTACATCCATTATTTAAATTTTCCTTGGGAAATTCTTACTATCTGCACTAAACCATAACAAACAGATGTTTTCAGGAAAAGCACACAGAGTTACAAAAATAGGCTATAAACCTCTGCACAGACTTCTGCTAGAAAGGAAGTATTGTTTCTATGGCTAGAAACACTAGCTGTATTAAAAATATTTTAGTATTAGAATCAGTGTAAGAAAGCATCCAAAGAAAAAAAAACAAAAAAACATGCCAGTAAATTCCAATTTCTCTGTTAGAAGCTAGAAGCTTTAAGACTTTCAAAATATGGTGTCTCAAAATAATAATAAATATTAATAACAACTTCATTATAAAGACAACAAGACAACATACATAATTAGTGAGTCTGAGTATTCAGCTTGAGACTTTTAAAACAGCCTCACTTATTTTTTCTTCCCCAAATGCCTAGGACCTGAATCTTACTGCCTAAAAATATAAATATTACAAGTCCTCTGGTACAGTAAAAATAGTTGACTTTCAGACAGACAAAACAGAAGACATGGTATTCTGCTGAAACTAAGTATGGCAAACATCCCAACTTAACTGGAGTTGACAAGCAGAGCTGTTGAACTTACTGCACAACGCTTTTGTAGGATTGACCTGTTGTCCAGCAAGCAGCTGCTGCAGTTTCTTGATGTCTATGCATGCTTCAGCCATACTTTCCAGATCTCTGCCTTGAGAAGAACTTTGACATCCATCCTCTGATGCTAAAAGCATAAGGACACAGCACTTAGTCCAAACATAAAAAGCAGTTTCAACACCCGTAATGACACACCTAACTGCGGAAGCGCTGGAACTCAGCTGGCTTATTTTTCAGAACAGTGCAAGGAAAAGAAATCCCAGTTTTCTTACCAAACTGTCAAGAATAATGGAAGAGATTTCCCACACCACCCCAAACATGAAACAGACACTCCACTGGCCATTCCACTTTTTCTTTTAAGATTTCATTTGAAGACTTCAAAGTACTTAATGCTATTTTCTAAAGAATAAAAGGTAAGTACTGTTTTAAGCAACACACTTAAGTAATGAGATCAGACAGACACAAGAGGTAACAGGGAAACTTACCCCAGGAAGGATTTCCCAGGTCTTTAAAATGTGTTGCTACAGATACTAAGTCAGTTTCTATTTTCAAGTTCATTTCACCACTCAAGTTTGCTTCAATCACCTGCAATCAATCTCAGTTTTAGGAAACCCACTTTCACACTGCAGAATTACAGAAGAATACGGTTTTTGTTCAAATACAAGCTTCCAGAAGTACTTCAGTGCAAGTCAACCATACTTTCTGAAAATGGTTTTAACATTTTAATGTTCAACTATATAATGCATTTCCCATCATTCCCATATGAATTACTCCACACCAAACTTTCAGAAGTTATGAAAAGAAAGAAATTTAATTGCTGTCCAGTACTGTTAGAACAATTATTAGTTTTGGGAAGTTCATGTGCTGAGGAAAAGGCTTCAGAAATAAGAGACTGAAGCTGAAGAAATGCAAATATTCCTGAATTTCCATTCAGTTATTCAACAAATAGAAAGGCACCCACACAGTCTATATGATGTACACAGAAAATGGGATGCACCAGGAGGTGACAGTGCTGCTTTCAAGAATTTAAAATATCCAACAGCTGGATCAGATCAGTAATTCTAAGAAGGACTTCGAACTGACAGAAATCCTGGAAAAGTGCTAAAAGTTTTCAAACTCCATCCTGAAATCCGGAAGAAGGAATTTGAAGGAGATCGTATATGGTCTTACACAAATCTCAAGCAGATCAAAAGATTCCTAAAGCACAACTAAAGCACTTCATTTCTGTGATCAGATGAATTCTCAGTAATTTAAAAAAAAAAAAAAGGACTTGTACTGCAACAACCAGAATCTTGTATAGAATGGAGATGCCAAGCTCGCAAACAATGGACAAGTACTATCAGAAATTACTTTTAAGCCCATTTTTCAGCACTGATCTTGACCAGTTTTATCACCAGGATGCATCTTGCAAAAATAATTAATTGTGACATTAATGTCACAATTAATGTTTTTGTTTTCTAACAACAGGAAAGCAAGGCACTTAGTATAAGTTCAATCCCATCATACAACTATCCTGTGTGAGAAAAGAGCCTCAGCTCTAGAAACAAAAGCATTGTGCTCAATTTTGCGCAAGCATATCCACCAAGAACGTGGGGGAAGGAAAGAAAGTAAAAACAGAGGCCCCAAAAACTCTCATGAAAGAAAATATTTTGATGTGTATTTGCAGAATCACTGCCATTTGCAAAACTGCCAGTAACCCAGGGTAATCCCTCAATTCTTCCAAGTCTTGATAAACTGAGACTGTTCCAATTTCAGGATTCTCAGTTAGCAGAAAATTTCCTATTTATCAAAACTGGTATGAACAGCATCAAACCCAAACCATTCCAAAGCTCTACACTTACTTACTTACTTACTTCCATGTCAGTCAATTATGGTGACTATAAGCACAAACAACTAAATATAAAAACCAAAGGCCTTTTTAGTCCAACTGCAGAGGGCTTCTTTCAATTAAAAGGCCCACCAGCACTCTAGAAATCCAGGGTAGACCGCAAACCCAACATGTCAGTCTAAAGCACAGTGTGACATCCCAGGGCTATTAGCAGAATTTCCTTTAAATCCTACATCAAGTTTACCCAAGGTTCATTCACAGACACCTAACAACACTCACTTAATAGGCATTTCCTTAATGAAATAGCCTGGAAAGTCTCCAGCTAGCTTACTGAAGGACTGCCATTTTTTACCAGCTATAAAGAGTGGCTTGTAGCAACAAAATGCCATATTCTTTAATGGATTTAGTACAAATACATCATTTTCTGAGAAGCCCAGGAAAAGCTCTTCAGTGTAAATCCTAAAATAAATCCCATCATTCTTTTCAGTCTTTACACAGGTTTCAGGTGCCTTGATTTCAATGTCTAAGTCATCTCAAAATAAGATAATGTGGCAGCACCAGTTTAGGCAACATGTTATGTCCCTCATGCAATAACATCTGTAGCATACATGCTTTAAGTGCCTTAACTTACAATGAAATTGCTGAGATTCTTCATTCTTTCCACAACACTCTTCATTGTTTTCAGCACTGGTAGGTAAATACTGACCTAGGAATAAATAAGAACTGCATTGCACAAGTATTTCATATGTGATTGGGACACATTTATTTCTACTTTCAATTCTATCTTAGTTTGGACTGAGTTATCTATGGCTTTCAGGATGTACAATATCTATCTGAAATCAGCAAATGTCTCAGGAAGAGGAACTCTTTCCCATTATATCAACAGGCCATCATTCTAGCAATTGTTCCAGACGTAATATTCCAGTCTGTGTTCAAAACAGAGGCATGTTTTTGCAGATCAGACTCTCACATGAACATCTGTGTTACTAAATAGTCAATTACTATAGCCAAAAATGAAAGAACAAGATTCCCGTGATACTGCAGTAATTGCTGGAACTGCAGTAGCGTAAATCTGAAATAAAAGAATTAAATACTTCAAGTTTCTTCTTCTATGTCTTCAGAATCTAAATACTCTTAGCTATAGAGGTAAATAGACATCCATAACCTCATATAGGAGCACATTTGTAAAAGGACCTTTCTTTACAGCTCTGCTAAAAGTCAAAATCAGGAGGAAACACCTCTCTGACAGACATGCCATACATTTCAGAACACAATATTTGGACCATTTGGCACGTGAACAGCTGGAACAGTCTAAACTTGTGTGGTTTAGAGGTGCTCCAAACTAAAGCCGTGCAAGTCCTTTTCTCCTCCCTTCTTCTGCCATGAACATCACAGAAGCAACTGGCAATCACCTGCTCTGTTTTCATAGGCTCTAGGCACCCTTGTCAGGATAGAAGCCATGTTCTATACCCTTCCAAAACTGGAGCCTCAAGTCTTTCCTCTTGCCTTTCAACTCCTTTCCAAACCCCAACAGTAGTATACTCTACAGCAATACCATTCCAACTTGCAAACTCCCCTTTCAGAAAAGAATATAAAAGCAAACACTTACATCAAAGTCTGGGACACTGGGCTCTCTGAAGTCATTCCACATTCTTCTGGGAATAACTCCCACAGGAATATCATGTGTCACAATCCTACTGCTGCTTGATAAGGATGGCTTGAGGGAAAAAGAGGATGCTCTTGCAGTTAAACACAAGATTGGAATTCTAAATTTAAGTTTTCAAGACCTACTCTGGAAAATGCTGTAACTACATGCCTGACACTCAGTTCCAGTTTTCCCTCAGTTCCTATCAATGTGCTTTTAAGTGGGCTTCCCTTTTAAATGATAAAGAGTTTGTGATGTATCAGTTATTAGTGTATCTATAAGCTATCCTGAGAGCTGAAGAGGTGAATAAGTGGAATTAACAACAACAAAAGAATCAGAAGTCAGCATACAATATCAGGAAAACCAAAGGCAAAACACAGAGCCAAACACTGAAACCTCCTTCACCTAATGGCTTCAATAAAAAGGCAATAGTCCACAGAAGATAGAGGATGAAGGAATGGAAAAAACAGACATTAGAAAAACTTGTTTCAATAACATAGCTTCTTCTTCCCCCTCCTCCTTGCCTTTTGGAAAATTCAAAGCTGGTTCTGTATGCTACCAACCATGATGGCAAGAAAGGCTAGTGAAATAGAAAATGGCACAAATTTTCTTTAGTTTTCTAGAATTACACCAAATAATACCCTTTGATCTTAGGAAACACACTAAATTTCAGATAACTTTTGCTTAATAATGAACAAGAAAGCATGGTTGCACTTACTAGCTCCACAGCAACTCTGAGACAAGGACAGTGTTTATTAGTCAACTTGATCTTCACTGCATTAGCACTCTGGGCAGTTTTTAATGCTCTTGACAGGTTCTCAGGCACCAACTCTAAATAGATTTCATTGTGCTCTGCAGCTACTCCTTCCATCTGAAATTCATCGAAGAAATTCCCCTAAAATTTTTGAAAGTTGGGAAATAAAGCAAACAAGAGGGGGAAGTTTTATATATCAGACCTTAAGCTTAGAACTGCATTTGTACACCAGAAACTCCCCTGTACCTGGCATCACCTGAGGAAACACAACAGGCTGCACAACCATGAAAACTCATTGCTTCAGGCTAAACCAATTAATGTACTTCCCTAACACCTAATCAGTCCATTAGACACTGAGTTATGCTTTCCTGCTTCCAGTTTTGGGCAGGCCCACGTGGGCCAGCATGCACTGAAGCTTTACACTGAAATGACAACCAAGGAAAAGAGAATATCCAACCTGAAACACCTGTGCAAACAGAAAGACCTTGAGAGACCTGGAACACCTCGTACATCAAACCCAATTGCATTCTCTGGTTTTCAACATGTGGTTACTGAATTTCCCTGGGCTCACCTGGGTCAGCTCACACCACATACTGGCGCCTCCATTTGCTACTTTATCGGAGAGGATGAAATACAGCTTGAAGATAGTAAGGCGCAGGA
Source organism: Irena cyanogastra (assembly GCA_013397155.1). Lineage (NCBI taxonomy): Eukaryota > Metazoa > Chordata > Aves > Passeriformes > Irenidae > Irena > Irena cyanogastra. Next base: position 114,940 of record VWZV01000532.1, read on the forward strand.
TGCAGGTCTTGGCTAACTTGGCGATTGTGTTAATTATACCTGCCGGAGGGAGGGAGGGAGGGAGGGAGGGAGAGAGGAGGACGTTACAGTGGTAATCGCTTCATGCACCCCAGTCTCTGCGAGACAGAAAAACCTTCAGCTTTTACAAACGCACCTCGTGCTGCTGCGCAAGCTCCTAAACACCTCGCGGCGAATGAAAGCGCCTCATGCCACATCCTCCCAGGAAAGGACTGCGGTCCTCACCTCCCTTCCTATTTTCATTGCCCATGAAAGCCGGCCCCAGCCGCTCAGTGAGGCACTGTCGCCCTTCAGCCTGCCCCGGCATACTCACGGCTGAAGTGGTTGAGGCAGGCGAGATCCACGATCTTAGCCCGAAACCGCATGGCGGCGCGGGCCCTCCCAGACCCTCGCCCGCTGCCACAGAAGGCGGTCAGAGAGGGAGAGGCCTCACACCAAACAGCTCCGCGCCAGCCGCGACCATTGCAGCCACTCCCCGGATGCGCGGCGGGATTGGGCAGGGTCCGGCAGAGGCGGGCCCAACTTCCTTCCGCTGAGGTAGCAGTCATCAGGGCTGAAAAGCTTAGCTCGAAAATGTTTTGGCATCCTGGAGCATATGTGAAAATTCGTCTGTATGGGTCCCAGTCCCGATGCCTCGAGAAATTTCTTTTTCAAATCCAACAGGGCCCTTGCAGCAGACACCATCAGCCCCTGGCAGGGGCCAAGCCCCGACACTGCCCCACAGGACGCGGTGGTGAGGAAGGAAAGCAACAGTCGTTTTAGAAAAAGGAGCGAGCAGAGCTTTGTGAGGGCCTTTCCACTGCCCCACTGTTACCAGGCCACCAGAAGGGGCTGGGCAACCGAAAGTATTTTGAGAAAGATACTCTGTCAGACCGGGCACGTCATGTAGCCAGGCTCCCAGCTTAATGCATGATACACAGGGGTTTATTCAAAGGTTGGAATAGTTCAAGGAAATAGAAAGTGAAGGAAAACTTTGCTTTACCTAGTCACTGTGTAGCATGCCTGTTTCACTAATGATGACGGTGTCCTTTGCCTTGATGGTTCTCGTTCCTTGCAGTTCTTCAAAACTACAGCATTTGCAGAGGCAGTTTTCTAGTGTTGTTCTTTTTTGGTTTGTCAGGATTGTCTGGTGTTAGGATTGTCAGGATTATCATATTGCAAGTTCCCTAGATCAGCTAAATTGCCTCTCTAACATTTAATTTTGAAATATTCTTGGGATGTTGCTCACATGCCTTGATGCTCTCTTTCAATACAGTCATTATGAAGAAAATGAAAAGAAATAACCTTGGGTCTGCATAGTGACAGATACACCAATAGTTTCTGGAGAAGTTATTCTCTGCTTGCTCTTAGGCCTTGTAAATTTTATAGAAATAAACTGAAGATTTTCCTAGAGAAACCAGTGCAGCAAGGTGTCACAAATTCTCATCTAGGATACTTCCAACTATGCCAGTTTGTCACAAATGTCTGGTTTAGGGTCACTCAAAGACTCATCATGAAAGGTATTAGTAAAAGTGGGGTTAATATACATTTATGAAAGTGTGACAAAGTTCAATGACAAGTTTTACTCCATCATGGATGAAACATGCAAAGAAAAATCTAATGAGAATAATTTTAGAATAATTTACACAGAGACCAAAGACGAAAAAGAGTAAGGGAGACTCTCCTGGTGAATCACGAAGTTCAGAGTATACCCTCTTGCTTTCTAAACTCCTGATAGAGCTTAGGTGCAGGTGGGTCCAGTCGTAGCTCAGACTTCGACAATAGTTTATACCTAACAGAATTATCTCCAACTTTGTCATTAAACATTGGTCTATTAGCATTTTGTTTTGTAAAATGTGGCTGCAGAAGATAAAGCCCTGATGGTGTGAAATCCAGCACATTAAACTTTGCAATTCAATACACTTTCCATCTTTCACGGACATAATTGCAGACTGCTTTTAGTGAAATGATTGTTACGTGAAGGTTAAGCAGAATTTGTGGAAGGAAGGTTGATCTAATTCCTTTCAAATTGTGCCATCCTGATACATGTGGATTGCATAACGTTTAACAGATCCACATCATTTGCCTTTTCTGCCTTTTACTATGGTTTCCTGGTTTGACCCTGGCCAAATGCCAGGCACCCACGGAAATCACTCACCACCCTCCCCTGCCACAGCTGGGCAGAAGAGAGAAAAAATTAGTGAAGGGCTCATGAGTTGAGATAAGGACCATGAGAAGACACTCCAAAGGCAAAACAGGCTTGACTTGGAGTGGATTTATTACTAATAAAATCAGAGAAGGATAAGGAGAAGTACAAGAAACTCTTAAAAACACCTTCCCTCAAACCCTTTTTCCTTCCCACTGACAGTGCAGGGAGACAGGGCATGGGGGATTTGGTCAGTTTGTCACCTGAGATCTGCTGCTCAGGGAGAGGGGTCCTTCCCCTGTGAGGCTGTGAGGTCCCTCCCATGGGAGACAGTTCTCCATGAACTTCTCCAGCATGGGTCCACTTTTACGAGCAGCAGTCCTCCCAAAACTGCTGCAATGTGAGCTCCTTCCACTGGCAAACAGTTTTCCCGAAACTGCTGTGGCATGCGTCATTCTTCCACGGGGTTCAGTCATCCAGGCTGCTCCAGCCTGGAAGCAAGGGGCACCCTCTCCCCACTGGCTCTTCCACTGGATCACAGTCTTCTCCAGGCATCTACCTGCCCTGGTGTGGGCACCTCCCCCACAGGTTGCGAATGGATCTCTGAAACCCTTGTGGATCCGCCTGGCCTGCAGAGGAATCTCAGCTCCAGTGCCTGGAGCAGCTCTTCCCTCTCCTTCGTCACTGACTTTGGTGTCTCTATGTTGTTTCCTTCACATGTTCTCACCTCCTCCTCTTCTCTAGCTGGAATTCAAACTGCACCGCCACTTTGTTTTGATTTTCTTCTTAAATATGTTACCATAGAGGCATTACCGTCATTTCTAATTGGCCCAGCCTTGGCCAGTGGCATGTCTGTCTTCAGAACCATCAGAGATTGGCTCTGCTGGACATGGTGGAAGCTTCTAGCAGCTTTTCACAGAAGCCACCTCTGTGGCCCCCTCGCTATCAAAACCCAGGCTGTGCAAAACCAACACAGCTGGACAGAAGTTTGTTCTCTAGCTTGTTTTCTAGACATGGCCTGTTGTTAAAAATGCTTTATAACCTCTGAAGATTAAGCCACAGTGAGAAGACAGACTTTATGTTGTGGTGTGTGTTTGTTTTGTTAAGTTAAAGTTAGTTGGTTTGTTCAATTGTTCCCTCCCCAAGGTTCTCTCTAAGATGGTTTACTCCTAAGTTATACCCTCCTCTAAAGCTTGTCCCTCAAGTTATTCCCCTCCCTTTGTTCTAGTCCCTTCCCTGCCTATCAAGGCAACCCTGCCCCTTTTTCCTGAATGTTCCTTGCCATTCATCCCCTGGGCTAATCCCTGATTACCCCACCCCTTTGGAAATCCCCGAATCTATGATGCCCCATTGGCTCACGTGATCTTCCCCCCCCACTCTGATTGGTCTCTTGCCACTGATGTAACCCACTTACTCCTCCTCTGGTGCTCCCTTATTGATTGTTTGTATGTATCCACCCCCTGATTTGTTCGAGATTAAAACCCAATACACAGAGGTGGTTGGGCTCTCTTTGCCTTCCCCCTTCACGTGGAGTCAACACTCCTGTGCAACCTCAAGGCATAGAGTCTACTCTTTTCTCCTTCACCCAACCCCTGCTGCAGCTGTTAGATCTGGCACCGTAGAACAAATAGCTCGTCAGGTTCAGCGGTGGGCAGACCCTGCTGTTCCCCACTCCTGGTGCGGCCACCAGAGTACACAGAGGTAGCCCAGGCTCTGATGGGCTGCGACAACTTTATGTATACAAAAAACTTCCATTGCTTCCTCTAAATAATAAAGAACAAGGAATTAATAACTGAGATTTACATCAGAAATAAATTGTTATATGCCACATATACACCCAGAAGTCTGCAAAAAAAAGGCTTTATATTGCTTTGTGCTCTCATCACAGCTGACTGACAGGCTCTACTTCAGGGGTTCAGGCCAAGCAGGAGCCATTTATTACTATGGCTGTAGGAGAGAAAGCAGATTGACAGAGATTCAGTTGTCTATCCATACTGGCTTAAAACAGAAGTGCTAGGGTATATCGCATTGACGGCAGATACACACAGCTTTGTGAAGGAGCCTTGATATGGTAGAGCAGCACTGACAGAGGAGGAAACTGTCAAAGCAGTTGTACCCCTCTTCTCCTAATAAACTCAAGCTCTGTGTCGTCTGTGGATCTTCTCAGCCTGTCATCTTCTTACTTGTGACGCTGCTCTAGCTGTTGTCAACTTTTAGGCCTAGTGAGTCCTGCCGCCACACAATTACTTGTTGTGATCAAAGCAAATTTCTTCTGCAGTGTTTGCTTGGTTGATGTATTTTTTCCAGTTTTTCTATTAGTTATTCACATAATAAATGGATTATACACACATTTGAAACCACAAGTTCTATGTTTTTGAGTCCGTCTAAATAACTTTAAAGTATAATTATTCAGGGAAGAAGGCATTCACACTGTTTAGGTTGCTTGATGGAAAGACAAAGAAAGTGAATTAAAAATCTGAGAATGTCAACTCTGAGAACCAGACAGACACTGAACATATCACCACAGAAAATGAGTAGATACTAGAAAGGGCTCTTTCTCTGTAAAACAGTTTTAACTGTACTGTTGTGGTCCCCACAACCTTGGTCAGAGAGTGAGAAAACCAAATTTCTCAGAATCTGCATGTGAGACTCTGAATGTCCTAGCCCAAACAATGATAACTTCCAGTCTAAATAACCTGCAGGTGCTGTTCTCTCTCTTACTTTCTATCTCTTTGTGCTAAGACGTTAAGCTAGCCAACCAACCAAACAGAATGTATTGATTAAGTGACTAATCTGATCCATTTGGATCGGAACAGTGTATAAAAGAAGAAGTACTTACAGTAAAGGTAGAGATTCTGCAAAACCAACCTTTGAGTCAGTGTCTTTTGTTACAACGGCAACAATTGGTGAGTTGATGTGATGAATTACAGCCATTAACAGCGCTTTGCTTCGTTTGGATTCCCCCCCACCCCCTACCCCACAGACCAGGAGACGCCTCGAGGTGCTGCAGCTTCCCGGCAGGGCCGTGCGGGGCCTGCGCGGTTCGCCTGCTCCTGGACAGCTGCTCTTTCACCCGAGAGGTAACGCCCTTCCCC
>VWZV01000533.1:0-60118 GCA_013397155.1 Irena cyanogastra
GAGGGGAAGCAGGAGGCGGCGGCGGCCAGGCTGGAAGGGCCGCTGGGGGGGAGGGGCGGCGTGAGCCGCAACTCAAACTTCTTCCAGATGTCCTCGGACGGGGTGGGGGGCTGCAGCTCGCTGCCCCGCTGCTGCGCCACCAGGTAGTTCTCTTCCTCCTCCTCGAAGTAGAAGTAGGGCTGCACAGAGTAATCGTGGTCATAGTTCTTGCTGGAGGAGCCGGCGCCGAGTGGCATGGCGGCGGCTGGTGCCGGCTTCTCCGACGCGCCAGCTGCGAGACGTAGCGAGGCGATTATTGCAGGCGCTGCGGGAACAACGAAGGGAAAATGGTTAGATGATAAAAAGAACCGCCAGAAAGGACGGGGGGAAAATTTAAAAAAAAAAAAAATAGACAAAACGCCGAGAGGTTATCAAACTTCCCACCACGGTTTGATAAACCCCACGCAGCGGCGGAGCCTCCCGGGGCTGCGCGGCCTGCAGCGGGGCAGCGAGCTGTAACTGGGCAGTCAAGGGCCGCGCCTCGGACCCCACCACCCTCGCTCCCGGGACCGCGGGAACTGCGGGAGGAAGCGTGAGGAGGAGCAGAGGGCGGAAGGGGAGACCCCGNCTTGAAGGTCTCGTCGTCCGGGTCGCAGTCCACCCCGAAGAACTCGGTGACCATCTCCAGCTGGTCAGCGGTGGAGGGGAAGCAGGAGGCGGCGGCGGCCAGGCTGGAAGGGCCGCTGGGGGGGAGGGGCGGCGTGAGCCGCAACTCAAACTTCTTCCAGATGTCCTCGGACGGGGTGGGGGGCTGCAGCTCGCTGCCCCGCTGCTGCGCCACCAGGTAGTTCTCTTCCTCCTCCTCGAAGTAGAAGTAGGGCTGCACAGAGTAATCGTGGTCATAGTTCTTGCTGGAGGAGCCGGCGCCGAGTGGCATGGCGGCGGCTGGTGCCGGCTTCTCCGACGCGCCAGCTGCGAGACGTAGCGAGGCGATTATTGCAGGCGCTGCGGGAACAACGAAGGGAAAATGGTTAGATGATAAAAAGAACCGCCAGAAAGGACGGGGGGAAAATTTAAAAAAAAAAAAAATAGACAAAACGCCGAGAGGTTATCAAACTTCCCACCACGGTTTGATAAACCCCACGCAGCGGCGGAGCCTCCCGGGGCTGCGCGGCCTGCAGCGGGGCAGCGAGCTGTAACTGGGCAGTCAAGGGCCGCGCCTCGGACCCCACCACCCTCGCTCCCGGGACCGCGGGAACTGCGGGAGGAAGCGTGAGGAGGAGCAGAGGGCGGAAGGGGAGACCCCGTGGCCCCTACCCCGCAGTCTCCGCCATCTTGAGCACGCGAAAGCGGCCCTGCGGCCGCGGGGTGAGAGCCAACCTGGGCAGCAGCAAGGACGGGAAAACCTGGAGGAGTTCTTCCCTGCGAAGGGAAGGGGCACGAAGAGGGGTTTTCAGCTAGAGTTCACTATTTTTTAAATGTTCTTCAAGAGTCAGGAGGCATTTAAGCATCATATTAAATAAATGATGGAATTCATTCGTAGTTGGTAAGTTTTTACAAACTACTTCTAAAAACTCATCAGTTAGGACTGAGTTCCGCGAAATATAAGGAAAATGCTTAAATAACCCGTGTACAAACCACTTCAGCTCCCCCTCTGGAAAATAAAATTTTTCTTGAAGACTTTCTAAGGTGAATGTAAACTTTTTCTTGTATGTGGGTGAGTGTTGCTTCCATCTCAACCCAATTCTCAACACCTGAGAGTAAAAGGAGGAAAGAACCAAAATTTCAAACTCACCACACTGGGGTAAAAAACCACTCTCTGGGTAATCCATTTGAGGTGTTTTCCAGGAGAAGATGTCCCACGTTCAGGCGCTGTTTGTTGCTGTCAGTTTAAATAAAGTCCAGGATGAAAAAGCAAAGAGGGCCTCTGTGTAGTATCCACAGATGTTTAATCCTGCCGCCCGGTGAGATGTCCAAGATCACAAGCCAGGCACTCCGGGCCCAGTCGGGGTTCTTGTATCTCAAGAGGTCGGCGCTGAACAGGGGCATGGGGGCAGTACAAAGGTGAGGGCCAATGGGGGAATACAGAGGGAGTGGCTGAGGGACAGAGGAGCAAGGGAAATGGGGCCAATGGGGTAAAACAGCTTTTGAGGGAAGCTTCTTGTGTATCCCAACCCAGGGAATGCCTCCCAGGGTCTCCACAGTGTATGTCATGGGAGGTTGTCAGTGCAGCCTTCTGACTAGCTAGCTCACAGAGGCAGTGAGGTCTTTTGAAGCTTCCTCTCCCTCTTTAATCAGTCCCTTTAGAACAAGCAGATCCCAGCTTCAAAGGCTGCAGGGCTTGTCAAAGAAGAAAGCTGCCTGCTCCTCAAACTGTGGACGGCAGCTCCATGTCCCACAGCGGTGGTTCCCATGTGAGGCTGCCCAGCTTCTCAGGGTGGGCGTGGTTACACAGCGACTCCTGTGCTCAGATGTCTTTGAAGGGTTTGTGCGCTCTCCCTACATTAGTATCGGTCCTCTCCACTTGACAGGACTTCCAAAGACTTGAAAAGATACTTGGTAAAGCATACTTCTTAGCTTGATCTCTCCCCCAGAAAGTCTAGATGAATCCACATGCTTGCTGCATTCGAGCTAGTTTTCTCTAGTTCTTTAAATAATAAGGTTTTCTTAATTAAAGTGATTGTTGTATTTTCTTAATAAATGCCTCTACTTTTTTTTTGTCCTACCTACAAGACTTTTCCCAGAACTTACGTGCAGTAAAGTGAGTAGAGAATTTTGTATAAGAAAGCTGCAGTGTTTATTTGTCCACAAAACACTTTGTTAGACTGCATCAATAATAATGACATTTACTCTGGGGAGACAGAAGGTTAAGTACATTTCAGTATTTTCCAAATCTCTGTGTATTGATCCTGCAGCCTGTTATTTCTGGAAAAGATTTCCAAAGGAAAAAAAAAAAGTCCCTAATACAGCACCTCTCTTCCTCATTTGATCTCTAATTTCCCATTTCTGCACTACTGTATTTTAAATGTGAACACTAGTTATATTTCAACAAAGCTTTACTGTTTGCTATGCTTTTCTTCTGATATATTAATGAAATTGTATACCTCAGCATACACATTTTTCTGCTGGTGGCCCTACTTCCCCTATTTGTGATTGGATTTCCATTGTGCTTCAGCAGCTACTTGCAAGTGCTGCAACCCCATTTGCAGTACAAATCTTTAACCTGGAAATCACCTCTGATGTGTGACTTGTTCTTATGGCCTTATTTTCATGGTGTATTTAGAGACCAGCTATGCCAGCCTAGGAAGTTTTCCGGAATGCGAAGCAGATCATGAGCAGCGTGTCTGGTAACGTGTCCCTGAACAGCATATTGACAGACACTTCTCTGGTCTTCAACAAAATATAAATCAAACAGCAATATTATAATCTGGCACTGTTCTTGTTAAAGGCATTTTTCCAAGTACTATCAAGTTCAGTTAGAGCTAACTCAGGCAGGATGGGTGAACTTGGCAAACTGTGAAATCAGAAAAAAAGGAGGGGTAGAATGAATCTCAAGAGATCATTCTCAAAATCCACATCTGCACCAAGGCAGGATGAGAAACCTTGAACTAATCCTGGCAGATTGGGGCAATGCATTGGTAATGATTCCAGCAAAGGAAAATTCACAATATTCTTATGTACAATATTTTAATACCCTTCCTGTTATAAAGGGTTTTATCATATCAGTCAAGAATCTGATAAATATTCAACAGATTCCTTTTTTTTTCTTTCTCAACAGATAGAGCAAAGTTGCTCAACCCTCTGTACTTCTAAAATATACAGATTGTATTTCTGTATCATGTACAGAAATACATTTCCACATTAAAGCTATGCCAGTCTTAAGCTCAGATGCTGCAAAATGAACCATCCTGCATTTTTCCCCATTCAGCCAGGCCTCATGTGATTGGGGTGAACCAGTTCAGAGTATAAAGTGGAGAAGCAGTCAGATAAATAATAACATTTGTTTCCTGGTGATTTAGTTTACTGAATTAAGCCCTAGGGAGCGCATCAGACGACTGCCAATGCTCAGACTGGCTTAGCTGTGATGTGAAATGTAATAGTTTCCCTTTTCTAGGGTAAATAAACCTCCTCACACCTCTTTCACAGACCATGCTTTCTAAGGCTGTTATTGTTCCTAGGCTCTGAATCCTTTCAACTTTTCTGTGTCTTTTCCATAAATAGTATATTTAATGTATTTCTCTATCCAAAGAGCATTTAAAATGTATGGTTCCATTATGAGTGAGCAGGCCATCAGAAGCATAAAAGGGATCAGTTGTTCCTCATGTGCTCTTCTGCCCAATTTTCCTTGCCTAATTTCTGTGTGCTGTTACCATGACTTTGCCTGCCTGTGTAATAATTGTTCTTACAAGATGGATGGATAAACACAAAGTGTGTCACACTGTTCCAAGCTTTTTCAGTTTAAGAAATTCCGATTTCTTAAATTCAGCGCAGTCATTCCAATCTGTGCCTTTCCCTATGCGATCACTGCTCATGTGGCCGTCTTGTCATGTTCAATTTTAACTTGAGACATCATCTAAATTCCAGAACAACCTCGAGCAAGAATTTCTCTAGATGGGGTAGATAATTTTCCTCAAGTTTCCTTCCATTTCACTCTGTGTGTACACTGACCTACATTGAGGGTAGGCACATGACAGATTCTCAGTCTTTCCTGTAATCAGAACTCTTTTGGGGTTAATGGCTTCATGCAAGTATAATTTTGTGGCACTCTAAAGGAATAAGATGTTAAGATTTACTGTATTATTTTAGATGTTTATAAATTCAGATTTTTCTAAATAATTTATATTTCCCAGTATAGATTAACTTCTGATTCACATTTATGTATTTCTCTCAACACATGATCTAGACTCTTGAAGCATTTTTTTTTCTTTTAAAGCCATCACCACCTGAAGCTATGTAGTCAACTGAGAATTTAAATTTTTACTCTAATAGTTTCTTACTATTATCATTGGAAAAATGGGAAGCCTGAGGATACAGCAACAGCAAAGTTAAAACAGTAAAAGTCCCAAATATATGCAGCCTTATAAATCTCACCAATTGTTAACAACTGTGAGGTTGAGTTTGTGCCAGAGTGTGCTGTGGATGAAATCCACACTGTAAAGAAGGGTGCACCAGTGATGGTTCCATCAGTGGCTTGTATCCCCCCCAGGCTCTGGTAACCTGTGTGTTGCTCCATCATTTTAATCAGATCCATCTGAGAAGAGCCAGGTTGTTCAGAAACATTCCAAAATGCCTGATCTGAAGATAAGGATTGCCAGGCTTTCCTGACCTTCCTGTGAAGGCTCTCGTGTGGTTCTCAGAGTACAGGAGTGACAGAAGCCTATGGGCAGACTCTGGATACACTGCCCTGCAGGCTCAGAGGTGATATGGGACCTTTGGGCAAGTTCTCTCCACTCCAGGCTTCTTTGTGGTATAGTGACATGGGGGAAGGAATTCTGCTCACCTTCATCTGCTGCCCACCCTCTTGTGAGAACAAGAAAGGAAGGAAGGAAGGGCGGGCACAGCATGCTGAGAGTGGACAGAAACCTCCCAGTTTTGTTCACCTGGACTCAGTGAGTAAGCTCACCACATATCTGACTCTGTCGGAACACAAGAATGTTTCTGGGGCCTGGGAAGAGAAGACCAATAACGGATCAGAAGACCTTAGTAGATGGGAATATTTAAGGGCTTGGGGTATCTTTCTTGCTCTTCCTTTCTTTTCTTCCCCTTCTTTCCCTGCCCCACAAATACGTGCTTTTCCAGTGTCCTTGTGAGACATGTCATGTTTTATTCCCACACAGTCTTCTCTTTGCTCTCCTCCTTCGCTGTTGCCAATCATCTTCACTAATTGACTTGGACTGGAGAGGCTTCCCAAATCTGCACAGAGTAGACAAGCATGGGGAAATATGCCTGGCCCTTGCTAACACAGGAAGAAAAGGGGCAGTGCAGGGCTCGGCTGGGCTGGGCAGGTGGAGGAGAGTCCTGTTGCCAAGGGTAGTAGGGTGAGACAGTAGGAAGCTGTGGGGAAGATCTATTTCTCTCCATCAGCCATTCCCTTCCTCCTTAGGAACCCTTCCTTTGGCAGCAGCAGCTGAACACAGAAGCACAAAGCAGCAACGGATGGATTGGAATAAAAACCACTCAGATTTATTTTTTCTTTCACGGGCAACACGGGCACCAAACTATCTCCTACAAGTTGCTGCCAAAGGCAGCTTCCAGCTTTTCTTTTGTGGTGAAACAGAATTGCATTGGCTCTCCCCTGTGGATGGCTGGTGGCAGGGTGATTTACACCTCACTGCAATTGTGCTGGCAGCCTAGGATGGGCCGTAACATTTCACTGCTCCTTCATTTGAGACTCTTTTAATTCGATGGGGGGGAAAAAAATTTACCTCCTGTCTTTTTGGACTCCCCCAGCTGCCCCTGCTTGAGTTTAATATAATACCATACCAAATCAAGGAAATAAAAAGGAAAATAAATGCCCAAAGAAAACATAGACTTCGAAAAAGATTTCAAAACTGCCCAATTTGATAAAGAATGGAAATAGCGAGATTGCAGAAATAGGAAAATCTTCTGATTGAAAGGAGAAATAAGAACGGTTTATTTTTGTATTATATAAACCCCAAAGTCACAGTGATGGCATTGTGCCATGCAAATAAGTTACCAAAGTCAGGAGGATAAGCTGTGTGAGCTGGTGGTACCACTACCACCATCTATTCTCACTGAATATGACCTTTTTCAATAAATAAATGCAAAACTCAAACACCACATTATTTCCCTTCCAGCTAACCCTAGCGCTCCTGCAATAATTCAAGGCCATACAAGGAGGGACATCTTCCAGCTATTACAGGGAGGGAAAAGGTAAATAAAATACTGTCCTCTACATCTGACAGTAGGTTTCATTTTTAAGTGAGTAGCTTTAAACCCTGCCAAGACTGAAGCATCAACATGGTTGATCATTCCTATAATTTTCTGAAAGTAGTTATTTTTCTTGATTTTTAATTCTTCCTGCATCTGGTTGAATCTACTATGCTGAAGATGAGTAATCATAGGGAAAAATAGTGTCATTATAAATTCTAAAACCCAAAATTCTTCAAATGCTACTTATGTGAAAAGGACCAATTTAAATCAAATCATTAGCTTCTGCTTAGATGCTCAATTACAAGTGTAATAATATAAATGTTTTATGTATTCACAGCTCTTGTGTTCAAATTTAACCTTTCTTCCATTTTTGCTGTTTTTTCTCCCTTTTATAAATGTTGGTGTAATTAAGCCCGTTTCCTCTTCAGAGGTGAATACACAATCACAGCTAGAAATTCCTCAGTATGTTTTACAGTCTGAAATATGTGATACTCAATCTCAGAGCTAATAACTACCATGACATGTTTTATAATTGCACCATAAATCAGAGACTGCTGCATTTAAAGTGTAATTTCAGGCTGTTTTGCAATATTTCTTGGCACTTTTGGAAGTGTATCAAGGGGTGGAAAATGCATAATCTAGCTGGGCACAACCACAGATGAGGAAAAAGCTTTTTTTGCAGTTGGAGTGCTCCAAAAGAGCAGTGACATACTTGTTACTCATGGGATACCCAGGCTGTCTCGGGGATCTCAGTGAAAGTATGATGTCTGAACAGGTGTTTCTGTCCAGCAGCTAGGAGGGAAAGGTGGAAATTAACTCATGGGACGAGCTTGGAGAAGCTGAAAATGGTCACTCCATCACTCCATACTCTGTGACTTTTGTAACATGACTCATTGTTTAAATCCTTCTGAGAGGGGCCGTGTTTGGGAGGGACAAAGCTGAGAGCAAGAGAGAAAGCATCTGCTCTGAAAGTTGGAGGAACAATTCTGTTAACTCACACAGCATCTTCCAGCACCTGTCTCAAGCCTTCTGCAGCTGCTGCCAGGTAAATGATGGACTCTAACAAAATTAGGTGATTTTTTTTGTCCCCAAACCTGTTTTTGTTTGAAGAATGCTGCTTTATTTTTCATTCTGATTTTGCTGTATAGGTGTTATTTTAGCCCTTTCAGTGCATACAAAAGTTTGTAATGAGTCTTGGATGATTTCCTAGGGATTCCAAATCCTTGAGAACTAGTATAGATGCAGAGAGGCTCTTTTATCCCTTAATTAACGGTTCAGCTTGTTGTATACTAGGTCTTGGTACTGTATCTCCCCACTGAACCATCACCACAGCCTTGCTGGGACCCATTATGTCCTGACATCTGGCCTTGCTCTGAAGTGATCAGGAGCATGAATTTGTTTGGTACCTTCCTGTGTAGGATGCACAGCCTAGCACAGTGGGTAATGCCTCGTTCACACCACCAGAGTTCCGCTGGTAATTTAATTAAAATTGCCGCATCTCTCACGTGCTCTCATTAGTTTGGTTTCTGCTCATCAAACCCTGCATTTATGCTAGTCAAGTTTTATCATCTCCCCAAATAGCACAAGCCATGTAATGACATCTGGCTGCATTTTGGTCACATAATATAGACATCATGAGCTGCTCTTTGATTAAGAGAGCAGTGTGTGCTGATGTTGGAACCCAGGGCACAGGGAATGTTCCTCTGTCTGTTCTGACAAACCCTGAGCCTCCTGAAAACAGTGCCTTTGANGCTACAAGCTGCTACAGGCTGCCAAAAACAAAAAGTAGTCATGGAAACTGCAGGTACAAAACCTATGTGATCTCCCACACCTGCTGCTATTATTCATACTGGAGGTCATTGGGAGAGACATAAATGGTTAATGGCTCAAACATTTGGCCATTTGCAGAAGCAGAAGGTGCTATGCTGGGGCAGGGATTACACCCACCAAGGGGAGGAGATGAGTTTTGAGGTATGTGGTGGCAAAACCTTTAATCCAAATTAGATAGAGGGGGAGAACACCCACCACCAGAGATTCTGGGGTTTGAGCCAGATGAGATAGAAGGTCAACAAGAATCAGGCCCTGCGGAAGGGGGATGGTGTTTTTTATCATGCCAGTTTTCCTCCCTTACACTTCTGACTAAGGTGTAAAACCCCCCACCTTGGGGAAGGTCACATTCACACGTAGGCTTGCAGGTATTTATCCCTTCTGATGGGACATAACTGGCTCAGCTACATGAGATGCAGCTGTCCTGTCTTAGAAGGTGTCACAAACTATCAAAGACCCCCCAAAGCACCCCCAGGCTCATTCTCTAGTCTTCCACCAAATGGTTCCATGTGATCCACAGTGTTGCAGCAGAGCCTGTGTGTGCTGCAGAAGACAGGGTAAAACTGAGTGCTGGCACCAGTAAAACAGGTAAAGGTTGTAGGACTGGTGAGTGCTAAAATGCACATTGGATCAACAGGAATTTCATGGAGCTGCAATGTCTTCTCATATTGTTATAGACCAGGCCTCTTCACACTACTCCATAAATGATGCTGTCTTGAACATGATCCTAAGGGAATATCTGGTGCCTCTATCTTAACAGCTCATTTAAGCAAACCAGCATCTACATTACAAGTTAAAATGAACCTTGAGGTCTTGCCTTTAGGAATAGCACTGCTAATTTAGGAAGACAAGAAGGGCAGTGTAATGCAGTGCACTGACCAGCACGTTGACTCCCAGCAACCTTTACCAGAACATGGCCGGGAACTTCCAAGATTTGCTGTGGGAACTTTGAAAAAAAGCAAACAAGGGTGACAACTTCTCAGAGATTTCACTGCCATTGCCACTAGTTGTGCAAGTAAGTGAAGAAGAGAACTACTGTAGGCTAGAAATTTCCGGGATGATGCATTTCATGGTGCAATCATTGCCTATTGCATTTGCTGTGTGTTATTGCTGCAGTGCCCACAGCTGGGGTAAACATGAGAGGGTAGGCTTGAGGAAAAGGAGGCACAGAGACTATAATGACAGTGGGTGCACTGTTACAGCACCCCAAGAGTTATGGCTGTGGAGCTGCTAACAGGTTTTAGATCAAGCTATCTATTCCAGACAATTCACTAAGATTCTCACTTTTCACTGTAATTAAATATCCCAGTAGAGGGAAAAGGAACAAGTTCTGAACTTGTAAGTTGTTTTCAGACTGTCAGCAACAGTAGATTCTCTGTAAACACAACACACTAGCATCTGTCTCCTGTTTTCTCATCTAAGCACAGGTCATGAGCAAAGTTACTTCTTAGAAGATGCCTTGGAAAAAAGGAAGCCTGGACTCTGTATTTTGCCATAATTTTTAATATTTCCTTAGAACAAAAGGAGCATAAGGCTAGGGCCAAAATCACTTTCAGTTGCAAACATACAGCTTGCAGGTGTGGGCAGAATTTAGCCTAAAATAACTGGAGGCAAAAGAAGGAAAAAGCAGATTAAAAATGTGATGTCAGCAGGAGAAAATAGACTCTGTGGGGCACTGGTTTTCTAAAGCCTTGTTCTGTAATCAACACAGCTCATTACTGTAGCTGCGTGCAATGCTGCAAATGGCATTTGGATGAACACATTTTGTCTTTCCACCACGCTTGATAGTTAACAAATTGTCAGCCCAAATTGCTGAACCATGCATATTGTGTCAAAGAAGGGGAAAGCAGCAGATTCCCTTTGTTAGGTTGGACAGGCTGTACCAAACTCTCAGTCACTGATTTTCAACCTTCTTCTGTTTAGACCCCTAGGAATTCTGCTGTGGAGGTACAGGACTTTGTATAGAAGCCTCTTCCCCCTGCAGTGATAATCATATTTCTTTCTTTTTCCTCAGTCTACAGTGTACACCTGAGCCTGAGGTCTGCAGACCACAGTTTGGAAATCACTTTCCCAAGCAAATATAGAGTTTCACTTTGTTCTTTTTTAAACAAAAAGTCACTTTCTCATAATATCTCAGTTCAGTCCATAAATATTACTAATGTTATTATTGCAATGCATGGGACAGTCCATCCTGCAATCAAGATCACAGAAGGAAGTGACCATGTATCTGAGATCAGCTAGTAGCACGTGACTGCACAGCACATTACAAGGCACATCGCAAGTTCTGGGTTCCATCCAAATTCACTTTGGAGGCTCATCATGGGATTAAGGCACCTCTATTTCACTTGAGGAGGAGAAAGAAATGAGAAACAGAATGGGGTTATAAATGATATCCCAAAGGTAATGGAAAAAGAGAATGGACTTTAGGGTTTGAATATCTTTTATTTAATATGTAATTTTTTTTGTGGTTGCCTAGGGGTTGCTGTGGAGTCTTTGTCCTCAGAGATATTTATAATCTAACTGGATACAGCCTGCTCTGGGTGGCCTTGTTAGAGGTTGCACAAGATGTTCTCTGGGGGTCCCTTCCAACTGCAGCCAATCTGTGATTATATGGTCCTGAAATTTAAATATTTTCTTCCAATTTTGTGAGAGAAGAATGAGCTAAAAAACAAAAGTGAAAATTTTCCCTTTTTCAGCCCAATAGCATTAACTTCTATTAACATTTCCAACCACTGCCAACCTTGTCAACCAGAGCAATCCCATTATGTCGGTTGGATTTTATCAGCACCAAAAGTAATTCCTCAGGCTACCTCTGAGCTTTTCCTCAATGTGGAAATATGGGGGGCAAGGAAGAAGCACAGATGCACATCCTGGTTCTCTGTCCCAATGGGGTCAGGATTTGGCACTGCAAACCCAGGACCTAGGATATGTGCTGGGATGTTTTATGTAATTTCAAGTTATACCTGCATGGGCGAGGAAACTGTGTCATACTCATAGAGAAATGTGTGGGAATAGGTTTAACAGGCATGCTGAACAGCTGCTCCTATTTAAAAGAAAGACAGGACAAGGATTTAAATGCAACCTTCACGTGATCCAGGTTAGCCTGTACAAAATTATATTTGTGTCTGTAGGGTTGGGTTTTAGGAGTCCTGGGCCTCAGGCTCTTTGGCTGTATCCACAAACTGACTCATCACTGCTTCTATCATTTAAGGCCCTTTGTTACCCAGTGCAATTTTCAGCATCAATTTATGCACCAGCAGATGATACCCAAAAGCAGAACTGGCTAAAAGAACTGGCTTTTGGCTACCCAAAAGCAGAAAGACAAAATAGGCAAATGTCTTGCTTAGAGCTTGCTGGGGAACAGCTGATTTCCTCTTCTCTCATGTTACCTGTCCGTGCTCTCCCAAAATTTCACAGACTACTGCTAGCCCTACTCCTCTCTCCCTCTGCTTGTGCAGCAAGATTTAATTTTGCATTTCCTAGGGAACGAAACTCAGTTATGCCTGACTGCTGAGAATCACAGAGCTAGCTCTGGAGACAGGCTGGACCCACTCAGAAATGAGTCTGCTCAGCATGAGGGCTGGCCAAGGGAGGAGGAGGACCATGTACCCAGGGACAGAAGAGGGGGAAGGACACAGCCTGAAACAGTAGTGGTTAGAACCACTCAAATCGATGTTTAGCTTCACCTCTAGACCCATGCTGTTATCTACCTGGAAGCACTAAGGAGTTAGATAAGGCTTTACAAAATTATTTGGAGCTATTCTCAGTAAAGGGCTGGGGTTCCTAGACTGTTTTAGGCAGCACTTATCATGGAAGTGCAAGGCTGCATTTCTGAGATTTCATGCTTTGTTCCCTAACAATCCCTGTGGTGATTTCCACACTTCAGGCATCGTTACTTATTTACTTCAGAATTATTTGGTGGCCCCTAGCCATGCTCCTGTGGGGTCTGCTCCCTTCCTGATGGGATAGGCAGGGATTTCTCCCTCACTATCTATTGCTAACACATGGTGATGCATGCTGTTAAAACGCTGCTAAGTGCCAAGAACTGCCTTGATCCAATTTATGGTCTGAAATTCTTATGGCACATATTTCCCAAGCCTGAATTGTATGTGTTAGAGAGGAGACATATAGCAAAAGAAGAAAAAAAATACCCCGAAACAAATTAACAACAGGTTGTTTAAGCTAAAACAGCCTTTGCCATCCTCTAGTCTAGTACTGGACTTTTCCAGCCACTAGACCTATCCATGTATTACTGTGGTTCCACACAGCTCTCCATGCTACCAGATGAATCAGTTTCTATCTGGTAATGAAGTATTACATGTATTAATTTACACAACATGTAACCATGATTGGCTAAATCCTATCACATGTGTCCCAGAGGTTTTTAGTGCAATTAGTCAGAGGAAAGTTGAAAGTGAAGCAAAAAGAACATTTACAGGCAGAAGAGGAAATGGGCAGGACAGGATGCATAAGTGGAAAGGCCTAATATTCCTTCCCCCACCTCAGACAGACACATATAAATAGTGAGAGAGTGAGTTCCCCTCCTCACTGGCCACCACTCATTTCCTGCATCTCTCTGGGACGTGCATCACCCCTGCAGGATGTGGGCAAAGGTACTGTCTTGTTTCCTTGCACTGTAAGATGTGATTCTCTATGTAAGCTTTCCTATCCTCACTCCAAATGTTGCAGCTGGTGACCATCACACCAGGGGATATGTGGTTCACCTGCTTTAAACTGCTTGTAAGTGCTTCCCCGAGATAATCTTAATGCTTCACTACAAGTGTGAGTGAGAACTTGTTTGTAATGATGTGTCACCATTGCTAGGGAAAGAGGAATGCAGAGTGAACAATGCAATGGAAATATACGAGCATAGTAGGGGTGAGTCCATATTGTAGAGGAGAGAGCAGCACAGTTTGGCTTGTTTGCCTCAGCAAAATGAAGGCCAAGAGGCAACACCAACACTCTGTGTGGATATGTGCAGGGGACTAAAGGAGGGGGAATGAAGGGAAATGAAAGGAGATAATTTCCAAAGATAGAGAAGATAAATATTCACTACTGCCAGTATAAAAAAGAAACTGAATAGATAGACTGGTTGTAAATAATGTTTACCTCTACAGTGGGACATTTCTAATGGTCCAGGAAGGGAAGTTTTAGATCATATTCTAATTCAGATACTAACAGCAGCTCACAGCCAAGAAGCAGGTTGAATTTGCATAATGGGTCATTGCTCAATAGGAGAGGAAAATAAATACATATAATTCCCAGATCAGCAGGATCCAGGAACAAGGAGCCACTGCTTTTCAAAGAGGCAAGATCTTGTCTTGGAGAAAAGCTGGGACTCCAGCTGAGAGTGAATTCAATGGGAGCTGGGAGCTATGAGAAATATGTACAGGGTAGGGCTGCCAACTCCTGTCTCCTACTGAGCTCCAAGCTCAGCAAGATTTGGGATAGTAAGGCTGCAAATCAGGGAGACTAAATCTCGCCTTCTTGTGTGGTAGTGGGTGCAGTGGCTTGAAATGCTACTCTCCCACTGATTTCAATGCCAACAAATAGGTGCCATGGGAAAGACAGATGTTTTTACTTCTACTTGGGGTGTGTGTGTGAATAGTCATTAGAGATGGAGATGAGATGGGGATGAGATAGAGATGTTAGAGATAGTCTTGCATAGTTATAGCACCTGCAGTGCATAATCTCAATGGCTCAGGGAGAAAGCAGAAGAAATACAGAACAGAAAAGGATAATGATGAAAGCATAAATAAAATATAAATAACACAGAGACATTTCTGGGAATAAAAAGAGGAAGAATTCAAACCTTGGTTTTGATGATGCAATTCATGTAAGCAGGGGCAGAAATGGCCATTGTGCTAGACAGTAGCCCAAAAACTGAAAGGAAAAAAAAAGAGGGAAGAAAAAAAAAAGAAGAAAGAAAATAGAGAAAATAGAGTGTTTAAATATAGAGAAATATCTACTTCTTCTTTTTCTTTATTTTTTCCCTTCCCAGACAGTTACAGGAAATTTTGCCAAGGTGATTCATGGTTTGAATGCAAATCAGTTGACAGATCAAGTAATTCAGAGAAGTAAGCGAATGATTCTGGATACTCTTGGAGTGGGGCTTCTGGGTACCAGCACCGAGGTCTGCCACAAAGTGGCACAGTACAGCAAGGTAAGCTGTCTGGCATTCACAGCACACCCTAAGGCTTAGCTTTAAGAAAGCAAGGGAGAACTTAGGCTATGAAAAGGAAATTTTGCCATGGTGAAATTCTTTCATGGATGGAAAGAGAGAAATTGTGTTCTTCCCACTGGAGACAGTGAAACTTCAGTGTTCAAGTTACTTTTGACTCTGGATGGCCAAAAGTCTGTGCATCAGTCTGTATGCTAAGATCCCTCTCTACAAACATAGTCAACTAAGAACCCCTTCCTTTCTTTCACCTGTGATATTTTATTAGAAGCATCAAGAAAGTAAGCATCACTTATCACCGGCCTTTCAAATCAGGGAACTGTTAAAGAGATGGGGAGTTAGCAGTGGGTTACCTGCAGTCCATAAAACATAATTGTCTGAGGTGCATTAGCCGTGCTTCTCCTCTGGTCTTGCTCTCCTCAAACTAGCAGAGTAATTGACCCTGAAAAGAAGCCTTCCCAGCACAGGAGTGCATCAATGAGGAGGAGTTCAGCCCACTGTTTTATCATTCAGACCTGCTGGGTGGACTTGTGCTCCAGAGTTCTGTGTGCCAATTAGTCTCTTCCCACAGAGAATTCCCCTTTCCAAACCAGGGTAGTTTTTGCCCTTTTATTCAGTTTGCAGCACCAGGAGGCCATCTATCGTTCACTCGGGGTCTTACTAAAACACAGAAAACAAAACCCTTTAATGAGACATCTTCCCCAACAAGATGATGACAGTCCCATCATCATTTAGGTTGGACTTGATGATCTCAGAGGTTTTTTCCAACCCAGCTGATTCTGTGACTCTGTGGTGAGAAGGGACATCAGTGGCCAGAGGTTATGTGAAGGTAGTGAGTGGCCAGGTGGGTGGTGTTGGTCTGCCCCCAAGCTCTGTTTGGGCGGAAGAGGACATAAGCCAACAGGAAACTGACTTTCTTTTCAGACTTTCTGAAAGAACAGTATTTTTCTCATAAAATGGAGCAGTTAGGTCCCGAGAGGTCTGCTGTCAGTTATACCAGAGATACAATGCACATTTATCCTTAGGTTCAGGACTTTGAATTAATTTATGTCAATTTGTTTCAGATCTACAGCTCAGATTTATCCAGTGCCATCTGGGGCCACTTGGATTTCCGACTGCCTCCTCTGTATGCAGCTTTTGTGAATGGAGTGGCTGTAAGGGATGCTCTTTTATTTGCTCTGAAATCATACAAATTGATGCCATTCTTGCTCTATAGAGAACAGAATGTTCAAAAAATCTTAGCTTATTCTGAAGCCTGCTACAAAACTTTCCTAGACTATTCTCCTACTGTACTTCAACTTCCTTCCAGTGAGCTTGAACTTATGGTATAATATATGTATGATCCAACTCAACAGCATCCCTTACATTTAATGTGGGACCTGGGGCTGTTGTCAAGTGTCAGAACTCTACAGCTTACAACCTGGTAACCTTGTAGCAAGGCTACAACCTTGCTGTAGCTGCTTAAAAAGGCACCCTCTAGCTCTAGCTTTCACTGAGATCCAACTTTCATGCCAACTGGCAAAGTACAGTTACAGAAAAACACAGATGCACATATAGATACATGCACACATAATATCACAAGGCAACTTAATCTTCACTTAGGCAGTTTCCAAAAGTGAGTGATATATTTTGGACATGCACTTTGTCATTAAAGCAGTAACTGACTCCCCAGACGTTTGTCTAAATTCAGATTGAGGCTGAAACCATTTGAAATTGAAAGATGCACAAGAGGTTGGGTATACAAATTTGGCAATTATGCAAACCTAGGAAAGGTGACCAACCAAGGAAGTAGTAATATTAAGCCTATTTAAATTAGTGTGACAACAATATCAGAGGTCCAATTTAACAGCTCATTTCCAATGTAGAGAAAAATACCATGGAAATGAGATCTGGTACTGCTCAGCTCCTAGCAGCCCTTGTGATATTCAGATCTGGCTGTTAGCATATATATGATTGCTTCAGTTTACATCTTGGTCACGGGTCAGTTTAAGCACATACTGAGACACCAGGAACACAGCTTACAGGGTATTGGCCACAACTTTCCTTATCCTGCACTGCAGGGCATCTTCCCAGATGGCATCAAAGTTTTTCAAGGCAGACACTGCATTTTATTCTATCTGTTTAGAAACAGTCCTCAACAATGCACAATCACAGTATTACAGGGCAAAATGTGACTGCTGGGGAGCCTGACCACCTTCCCAATTTGCTCTGAAGTTAAGACATGGGTGAACAGATGTGAAAGTTCCGTTTTTGAGGTGTTTTACTATGCTATATTAAAAAATGCTGTCCCTGATGCTCTCAGGTCTTCGGGGGTTCTCAGAACTTTGTATCAGGAAGAAATGTGACTGATAAGCAGTACATTACAGACACTGACTGCACTGTTGGGGACCATCTGCTGCCAGATCAGCAGCCATACGCCATGCTGGGAACACCTAAAAACTTCCTGAGCAGCTGGGCTCTGGGCATGGGAAAGAGAAGGCACCACTTGGGATACTCTATTGAGCCAAGCAGTTCATTCTGCATTGACTGTAGCTTTCTCCTACTCTCAGCAGCTCCAGGGAGTCTGGTTCCTTGTGTGTCAGGTCTTGTTTCAAAGTGCTGAAAATTCAGGCTAAACTGTCCTGTACATTTGCAGGCTTGTGCCTGTTGACAGTGGATGATTGGAGCAGAGAAGTAGCTCTGATGATATAAATTCCATTTAGCAGTATTTAACTGCTACAGTTTCATGGTGCCAGTCCTAATGGCAGCATCAGTTGCAGCACCAGGGAAGTAATTTCATCGTGTTTATATTTCATTACGTTTTGGGGAAAGTGAAAACTCACTGTTCACATGGTGGACCTAGAGCAGCTTCTTTAATTATACCAGTCTAATTAAAGCAGCAAAAGCCAACTGCAGAAAAAAGGAATCACTGTCACACTGGTTTCAGGCTGGTACAAGTTGAATTAGAGTTATTCTCATTTGAGTTAAGATCTCTGCTGCATTGCTTCTTCTCAGACAGCCATGTTGGGAGTAAAGGTCTTTAAAAGACTTTTGAAATTTTTGCTTTCTAAGGAAGATCTAGTTCTTTGGTACTTTTTTACACCAGTTACAGTAGTTTCATTTGACTGAGGCAACCTTGCAAAGTCAGATTTTATTTCTAACATGCCAATGCTTCTCTTTCTATTAGGTGCACTCAATGGACTTTGATGACACCTGGCATCCAGCCACACACCCATCTGGGGCTGTGCTCCCCGCAGTGATTGCACTCTCAGAGGCCTTTCCTCAGAAGAAAAAAATCTCGGGTCTTGATCTGCTCTTGGCTTTCAATGTGGGAATTGAAGTGCAAGGCAGGTTGCTGCACTTCTCCAGAGAAGCCAGGAATATTCCAAGAAGGTACACAGAAATGTTTAAAGTAGAAAGTGGAGTGAATGTGATTTTTAATCAGTGCTAATATACATAATTAAATGTCAGTTAATATACAAGAGGCACAGTTATTAATATTTCCTAAACTGTTTGTCTGGAAATTTAGGGAAGGCTCATCTTACACATAAATACATTTGACTCCTAACTCTTTAGCTAATAGATTTTTTTTAAAGCATTGACCAATTCACAATGAGGCAATGATCTCCCTACTTTGAATTTTTATTGATTTATAATAATATATAAATGTAAATAATAATTAATATAACTTTATATTTTACTATAAATTTGCTTTAAACTATGAGTAGCACTAATATTTCAGTTGCTTTCTGGGAAGGACTTACTGCAAGCAGTACTATTCCAGTTTTACTTTCTCCTGGGGAAAAGTGACAACTCTTAGTCAGGCCCACACATGAATGCTGAATGTATGTTTCTTTATGGTCCAGTCCATTTCCCCTGGCAATGAATGAAAAGCTTTTGTAGGTAGTGAATTTGGGTGAGTTTTTGAAATCTGGTAATGAAGATACTTTTGCTTTCTCAGGTTTCACCCACCGGCTGTGGTTGGTACAATGGGGAGTGCAGCAGCTTGTGCTAAACTGCTAGCTCTTGACCAGCTGGAATGTAAAAATGCCTTGGCTATTGCTGCCTCCTATGCGGGTGCCCCACTGGCTAATGCGGCAACCCAAATAAAGCCCCTCCATGTTGGGAATGCTGCCAAGCACGGACTGGAAGCAGCTTGCTTAGCTTTACAGGGCCTTCAAGGAAACAAACAGATCTTGGACATGGAGTCAGGGATGGGTGCCTTTTATACAGATTACAACCCACAGACTCTGCCAACCTTGCAGTCCTATCCCTGGCTCTTGGACCAGCAAGATGTGGCCATCAAACGCTTTCCTGCTCATCTTGCAACACACTGGGTGGCTGATGCAGCATCTTCTGTTAGGAGGAAGCTTGTGGAGAGCAGTGAGAACTTGCTCCCCCTTGATAAAATTGAGAAAGTCATTCTCAAAGTCCCTGAGGTCAAGTATGTGAACAGACCCAGCCCAGCCTCAGAGCATGAAGCACGACACTCCTTCCAGTTTGTTGCGTGCTCCGCTTTGCTGGACGGCAGCATGTCAGTCCAGTCCTTCGCCAGTGAGAACGTTCACCGGCCAGCCTTGCGGGAGCTCCTCTGCAGAACGCAGCTGGAGCACCCTCCTGACAACACCCCCAGCTTTGACAGCCTTTACTGTGAAGTGAGTGTCACGCTCCGAGATGGCAGCACCATCAGCGACCGCTGTACTACCTTCTACGGGCACTGGAGGAAACCTCTGAAAAAGGAAGACTTGGAGAAGAAGTTTCAATCCAATGCACTCGGCATCCTGCCCACAGAAGCCATGGAAGGCATTATAGAGACCGTGTACAACCTGGAAAAAGTAGAGGACTGTTCTGTATTAAGTACATTTCTATCAGGACAGTCCACTAGAGCACTTCCAGAGAAGCTGTGCTTCCTTTGAATGCTCCAGCCAACAGCTACACCCTGTTCACAAATCCAATGCAAAATTCAGGACAAACTCTTACTTAGCGACTCAAGCACATTACCATAAGACTCCTGTAACACAAAAACCATATTCAGTCCAAAATTGTGGGTTTTGACTAAGTAAATACTTTGGCGTTTATGTGCCCAGCTTAGCCAGGCTGAACAGAAGATCCTCTGCTGGCACAGCTGACTCCAGCTATCTTTGTACTTCTGGAGGCAGAGCGCTCACTGCTTGCACACAGCACAAAAATCTCCCTGCTCTTCTGCCAAAAATCTGTGTTCTGCTCCTCCTAAATAACTCCATACAGCAAATCCAAATTCTGGAAGAGTATGGAAGTGCTGTGTCCATGAAAATCATCATGATTAGAAGTAAAGAGAATGAAAACCTTTTTGTATTTATTTCCGTAGATTTATCTCTACAAGCTCCTTGAAAAGGGCACCTGTTACATCTGAGCATTGACATTTGTGCTAAAATAAACACAGCACATGTAGGGAGGGGTAGCACTGGATACTCTGCAGCATGTCAGGTGTCACCGTAGCCATTGCTCTTGCACTGAGGCAACAAAGGCCTGGGCCCAGCCTGATGACAGAGTGCTGAGCATGAGAGACAGCTCCACACTCCTCATCATAGAGGCATTATTTCCCAGTTCCACCCAGCTGTCTCCTCTGTGGTATGGGTCTGTTCCTATTTTATTCCCGCCCCAGTTACATGAGACTGAGCAGGTGATGTCAGTTTAGGTTACTTCAGGCCCAGCAGAGTGGGCTACACTACAGAGGAGGGAGTGACAGAGACCTGTGAGCACCAGAGCATTTCTTATGAGAGACAACACAGTCAACCTTGATAATGAATTCTGGAATTTTTTGTTCCTCCAGAGGTATAAAGCCTAAGAGAAGCTGCCAACCCTTTGTTCACATTTGTAAGATTAAGGCATGTTCTCTAATACATACAAAATTGTCTTCCTCAGGGCACTAAACAATGTATGCAAAAAAAATATTACAAAATAAATCTAATTCATTTTACTAAATAAATGTGAAATAACTTCATTTATTAGTGCAAAACTTGTGTATTTTCCACATGCAATGCATTCATTTGTGCTGCATCTTGGTTTATAAAGTTCGTTTACCTAGGAGCTCTGCAAAAATTTCAGAAGTCCATTAGTAGTACTTGTTTAAAGACTTGCAAGGAGAAAAAAAACCCCAAATAACCACATTTTTATTTTTCCCTTCTGATTAGAAATCAGAATTGAATTACTCACCTATACTGATGGTAAACAGACTCATTTACAGCTACTTCACTTGTAATCGCAGCTGAGTAACAGCAAATATGAATTACTGATAACCATTAATGCAGTGATAAAACCCCATTGCCCATTCAGTCTTTTTAAGACTGAATACATTTGGATTCATTTAAAAAACAAAAACAAAGGAACCCCACCACCTCCTTCAATACATGGTTTCTATTTTAAAAGAGAAGTAAGTAGGTTAAATTCAGCAGTAACCATCTGATGTATTAAACATTAAAAAACACCACACCAAACAAACCAGGAACTGTGAATTTTAGCAGGTGCATTATTTTATTCATTCAATCTAAAGAAGCTAAATGTTTATGCTTAGCTACACTGATTTCCTTGGACAAGTCTGTATGCTTCTAGTCAGGCAAGCTTCAGGACTTCTTGTACCATTGTTCCAATTCCATCAAAGATTTCATGTAGAGGAGCCTTGCACATGAAAGCACAGGTAGTAACTATTTTATTGGTTTTATCCACGTGAGATTCATTTACATTTTTGCAAATGTGCTTACATCCAAGCTCTGCTATAGCAGATGCCGTTTCAGCATCAGGAAATCTGTAAATAAAAAGACTTTAATTAACATAAAGCAATGATACAGCCATAAAACTGTGCACACATAACTTGAATGAGAGAATTGCAATAATATCTACTTGACTCTTTAGCTGATGATGACAAGGGAATTAAAGAGGCTGCTACTATCAGATTTTCCTATCCCCTATGGACACATCAAGTGATCTAATACCTTTGAAAACAAGGTCTAAGATGCGGAGCCACAATATGTCAGAAGGTACAATAGTTTTTAACCATCTTTCCATAACTCTGGAAGATGATGTGCAGCCATAACTGATCTTTAAAAGCTTGAGAGAAGCCAGCTGAACTTGCAACCTTTTCCAACACCTCCATGTAAGGTGTTCCTCTGGGATCTGTAGAGATTTTGATTTTTTTTTCCCCCTTCTAATACAGAAGGAACAGATGCAATCTGTTCTGAACAGAATCCCCCCACTATGGCTGCTGATAAATATGATTCAGAAGTTTTACTGGGAGTTGACAGTTCTTGAAGCAGTACTGATTTCTGCCAGGCCCTGTTCTCATCTCCCTCCCCTAAAGTGGCCCCAAACCACTACCACCAGAAAAACTTTATTAGAAATCCCGGAGTTAACAGTTGGACTTGCCCATCCTAGAGGACTTTTCCAAACTAAACAATTCTATGGTATCACAGATCAGTGTATATCTGGTTGTAGCATCACAAGTCACCCAACCTCATGGATCCACTCTGTCTGCCCTGAGAGTTCTGTGCCTATGACTATTATTCTAGTGAACTCCGTCACTAATTTTTCTTAAAAGTTCCCCCAGGTTTACTGGTACCAAAGAGACTTTTGCACAAAAGCCTGCTCATTTCCTAATCTTAATTCCAATGTAAATAATGTCCATCCATTTCCTTCTTACCTTCCATCTACATTTTTATCTTGACCGACTGTAATCTCGCAACCAGGAAACACTTTGGCTGCCAGAACTGGCGATATACAGCACAAACCAATGGGCTTTTTAGCACCGTGGAAGGCCTGGAGTGTGGAGTTCACGTGCTCGTTGACAGTACAGTCCTTACCATCTACAGCCCAGGAACACAGATTCTTTGCTACACCAAAACCACCTAAAAAAAAAAATCAAACCAAAACCAAAAAAGTTCAAATATAAGGTACTACTGAAAGCTATTAAATTTGATACCGAACAGATGCTCTTTTTTTACAACATAATGTTGATATCTGTGGGACTGTTGAGTCACTGTACTGAAAGCCTTACAGTGTCACTGTAACCTGTAATAGTTACAATGTTAAAAGTTTAACTGCACACTTTTTTATACCCTATAGGTTATGAATAGGCCAGAAAGCTTAACCTTGTTTCAAAAAACAACAAATAGACAAACAGGAAACCTCACCTTCGTCTGCTAGTCACTAGAACAGCTGCACCATCAGTGCGCTCAATAAGGAAGAGGGACCAGAAGATCAATACTAGTTAAAAGCACAAGTATGGAATTCATGGGAATAATGCAAACAGTCATTTGACCCTCTATAGTAATGAACTCTCAAGTTTTACTTCAATGCTTAAGCAATTATAGAAAAGCTTTTCCTCTTCTCTAGAACTACTTTTCAACTTTAAGAAAAGCCATTAACACAATAAAAAAAACCTGGGGAATTTACATAAAATGGTATTCTAAGACCGAAAAAAACCCCAACTTGTAAATGATAGCATAATTTCCTATTAAAAATAGTGCTGATTTGTCTTTCTATAAATTACTTTTAACAATCCTTTAGGTACATTTTATCTTCATTTAATTGTATAAGCAGATTGTATTTTACAGCTACTTTGCTGGATTTATAACCATCAGAATAATCTAAGTAATGTTATTCCACATGGAATGCACATGGCATCAACTTTTCTCCAATAAGCATAAGGAAATTTCCACAAGTACTTCAACAGTCAACATCAAGAAGCTTTGCATTTTTATTATTTTTCCTTTCCCGGTTTGCTCACTTTCAAGTGTTATCTGAAATCTCTGAGGTAAAATTTTAATTTTCCAACTAAATAGGGTTTATTTCCCTCTAACAGTTATTACAGCAACCCCTCGAGCCTGGGTTATAACAGCATGAAATTAATGTGGAAAACATCTGTGAGCCTCTACTCGCTCCTGATCAGCCCTGACATCAACCCATCACTTATACTGCAGGCAAAATTGTTTCTCTGTGTTATACACGCACTCCCTCTGCTGGCCTTACAACAGTGTGAAAACTTCAAAATTAACACTTAGGCCCACTCATGAAGGCAGTATTCAACAGTACTATGAATATTCTGGAAAGAGATCTTCAGCAAGTCATGATTTCCTCGTGATACTTCGGCTTCTTCATTTCTAAAAGTGATTACAATTACCTCTGTCTGGAATGAAATTTTGTGGTCTCTAAATAAATAATTATCCATAAACATGTTTAGTACAACTTGATCAGCGTATGAGTGGATACATAATTCAAAAAGAATGTACTCTCATCTGACATGGAACATAATCTATTTGGCAACCTGCTATTCTGCGAACATTTTCAGAGGCCCTGAAATTAAGGTTTTGCCATGTAACTGAGTTCTGACCCAATTTTTGTACTCTGGTCAGGGTTCTTGTCCACATGTAAGTAGTGACGTTTTCACAACCTTTACTAAGAAGGAATAGTGGGATGCATAACTTAATACTAAAAGAACATTCTGGCATTTTAACTTAGTGAACTATGAATCAATAAATGTACTGAGTTAAAAAATCACAAATCACGAATCATCTTTCTTTTGAAAGATGAGCTCAGCTGGTCAGAGCATGGTACTAATAACACCAAGGTTGTGGGCTCAACTCCTGTGTGGGCCATTCACTTAAGAGCTGGACTCAATGATCCTTGTGGGCCTTCCAACATGGAATATTCTGTGATACCTACCAGGGAAAATGACAGCATCAAATTCACTAGCTTTCAGTTCAGCCAAATCTTGAATGTTTCCCCTTGCCAACCTGGCACTTTCAACTAATACATTTCTCTTCTCTTCTGCTGGACTTCCTTTTAGGTGATTGACTACATCCCTTTGCTCAATATTGGGGGCAAATATCTTCACCTAGGAAGAGAGATGAAGCAATTTTGTGAATATAAACAAAATTCATACATATTTGTCACAATAAAGATCATTTAATGAAAACACGTTTTGTCCCTGAAGACTCTTATCTAAGTTAAGAAAACTCCACAGGATGAATCTAGCACATTAAGTATCTAAAGCAACATATGATATATTAGGATGGGTAAACACAGGCATTCTTCCCATCCTATTCCTGCAGCATTTTGACAGGAGGGTATTCTTATGCCAACATTAAGCTTACTGATTTTGCCATGGCAGATAAGCCCAAGGACAAATAGGACACCACAATTTATACCAGTAGTCCAACTGGACATACAGCTGACTTTGAAGAAAGGTTGTTCTTAACTGTTATGGGACGAGAGTGCTAAAAAAGTTTGACATTAAAGAGTTAAAGATGCAAATTTTACAAGCATTTCTATAGCAAACATTAGAGTTACCAGCTGTCCTAAAACACCAGCAGCAGAAAGGAAGAACAAAACACAGGAGAACTGATTTTGGTTAGACACAAAAGGAGGACACTGCATCAGAATATAAAGCTCTGTGGCAGGTGTACCACAGGGGCTGTTTTCCTGTGTCTGTTTTGAAGCTTCCTTTGCAAACTTCTCAGAGATTACAATTTTGTGCTAAATATGAGAGTGGTGTTGTTACCATCAGATACCTGAGTGTGGCTACACACAGACAGTGACCAGCTTCTGCTATCTGAAGCCACAGATGGGGGGACAAAAGCACACCACTACATCCTGGCCCAGGCTTCTCTGAAGTCCCAGCTTACCAAAGAGAGCCCAGAAACAGTGAGCAGAAAACAAGCAGGTGAACCCCAGTGCAAAAGCATTTGAAAGGAAGATAAAGAATTTTAACCCATCCTCAGCTCCCTGTGGCCAGAGGAGAAGGGACAGGTCTCCATCTTCTCCTTGCTCCCATCTTCACAGGATCACAGAATTGTTAGGGCTGGAAAGGACTTTTGGAGATCATCCAGTCCAATCCCCTGACCAGGCAGGGTTACCTAGAACAGGCTACACAAGAATGCATTCAGGTGTCTTTTGGATATCTCCACAGACGGAGATTCTACGATCTGCCTGGGCAGCTTCCCATGCTCTGCCACCCTCAATGTAAAGAGGTTCTTCCTCATGTTGAGATGAAATTCCTTGTGGTTTCATTTATGGCTATTGCTCCTTGTCCTGTCACTAGGCACCACTAAAAAGAGTCTGGCACTGCTGCCCACAAAATTGGATTCATTACCTGGTGTGTGACAAGCAAATAATTACACACTCAAGAGAAACGTGGATTATTTATTTCACAGTCATGCAAGCCTGGGTGTTTGGTGGTATTCCACAAATCAAGAACACTCACTGGACTTTTTGTGCCATTGTCTATACACAGAAATTCAGAGTAACTCTCCAAGCGCAGCCCGTCTGTTATGATTGGCTGGTCATTGCCATACAAGCTTTGTATCTCCAGTCAACTTCTACACATGCTCAGGGGAACGCTCCTCACCCGGGCAGGGGTCTCTGACTTGCAAGCGTGACTTTTAGTATAATAATTTAGTTGTATTAATGAGACCCCTCTTCAGTCTTGTGTCCAGCTGCCTGTGCTACCTGAATTCCTGTCAGGGAGCCAGGCAGGTCTTTGGGCGGGGATGAATAAAACAGGGGAGGGGGCCACATAAAGAGAGAGGTTATGGCTGAACAGGCTTCGTACGGTGCAGTGGCGGCGCAGGGTGCAAACCAGGAGGGGCTCCGGTCCCACACAGATGGGAGACTCTTGACTACAGTGTCGCACACCGCACGCCGGGCCGCACGTACAGACAGACAGACAAATATATATATAGTGTATACATATACACACTACCCCCACATCCCGCCGCCTCCCGCTACCTCCGCGCCGCCGCGGCTCAGATGCACCAGGGCTGCCGACGCCTCGTGAATCTCGCTGCCATCGAAGACGCCACAGCCGGCGAGCACCAGCGCCACCCGCTTGCCCATGGCAGCCGCCCCTCAGGCCCGGGAAGGAGTTGCGCCAGGCAGCGGGCCTGCACTGCCTCCGCCGCTGATCCTGCGCCTCCTCCTCCTGCCGCGCCTGCGCCGCCGCGCTCCACTGCCGTCTCCATCTTCCGCCACCGTACGGGCGGGCGGACGGGAAATAAATGAGGAGATCTGGAAAGGAAATGGCATGTGCCTGTAGTTTTAAACAAAACAGGCTCAGACGTATTTTTGGCCTCACGTCGGTCCTAGCCTGCGCCCCGCAGTGGGGCTGTGACGGGCGGGTGCCGCACGGTGACCCTCGGTGTGCCGTAGAACGCGCGCGGTCCTGTCGCTAGTCCCAAAGATGCCGGGCCTCGCAGAGCCTCAGGGGGGTGCCTGTGAGGTGGTTTTTGTTTGGTGGGTTTGTTTAGGGCCTACGGCTATAATTATGTAATAAAAATCGGCTTCCAAATTGCTTTGAGAGACAAAAAAAGTGGAGTTTGGTAAGAGGCCTGTAGTTCTGCTGGGTCCTGATGCTGTTTGTTTCAGTGGCATCACCTAGTCCTTTTTTCTCCCTTAACCTCATGCCAGGTTTCAAGGAGCTGCTCCACTTTATCAGGAAAAACTGAGGTATTTTAGCAAACCAAACTTCCTTGACCCACTCCCAGCTTAGTCCCTTAGAGCATTGCTTTAGTGAACCAAAAGGGAAAGAATGCGTCCCATGTCTCCTCCTTAGGACTGTGCGCACAAATGCCACACCAGGGATCAACTGTATCGGTTGGTCCTTTGTTTTTCATGAGCCGCCTCTCCTATAATAAGAAGCAGCTTGTGTTTTATAATGAAAATGTACTCTTCTACTGGACCAGAGGACTGAAAAGCTGGATCTTGTAGAAAAATTACAGTGTCTTCCAAAAATTTGAAGTATAGGTTTTCTGCAGAGTGCATGAGAGTGAGCAGTCTGGGCAGAACAAAAATGAAAGCAGAGCCTTTTCCTGTAGCAAAATGCATTCAGTTGAATATTGATTGGTTGGGAGTCTGTGTGGCATGATGGACAGGGAGATTCTGGAACAGGACAGGGCCAGGATAGGGAAATTCTCTGCTGAAGGGCAGACTCCTGTCTGCTGGGCAGTGTTTACTCCAAACAGGTGTAGGGCATCAACTCAATCTACACCACAGCCCACACTCTGCCTCTTAGGATTGAGCAGGACTACAGCATAGTGCCACTGAGAGTCTGCAGAGCTGGAATCCCACTGGAATCATCTTTATGCTTGAGAGCTAGGAGAAAGCTTCTGCCTGGAAGGAGTTTAAGCTCAATGCATGTTTGGAGAAACAAGTGTAGTCCCAAACTCTGCTGTGTGTTAGGCTGGAGTTAATGTTAGAGCTAGGGAAGTGAGCACCTTCAGGACTGCAATTCCGTGCTCCTTTCTGACCTGACTTGCTGGCTAGTCTTTCTGGATGGATCCTCGGCCTGAATTGTCAGTAACCTCATCTCCAGTCTTGTTTCTGGCCCTGTCTCTTAGATGGATCTCAGATTCACATTATAGGTGGTCTTTTTTCCTGGATGGACCTTAGACTTGATTGGGATATGACAGTCCTATCCCATTTTAGGTTGTCTATGTCACATCTCTGTGCCAGCTCTGTTTCCTGATCCAGCTCCAATTTGCTCATGCCATGTCCCTACCCTGACTGTGTGACCTTGTCATGGCCCTCTGTGTCTTAAGTCCTTGTTTTCATCCCAGCTCATCCTAGCTCTCTGTCACCCCAAAGTAGCCCTAAGAAAACTCTTCTCCATCCTGGGCTCACAAAAGCAAGAGCATTTCACAAGGAGTACAGCTCTGAAGCCAGATGTTTGCAAGGTGAGAGGTCACATCTTTATGGGAGGAGAAGCTGTGGTCAAGGCCCTCAGTGTAGCCCTATAATTACCCTAGCCAGCCTCTGCTGTGGCCTCCAGCCACAAATCCATGGGCACTTAGGCCTGGGCATCCAGACATCACCTGAGCTGTGCTGCAGATGTGTCCTGTTTCCTGATGTGTGGGTCGCTCTTCCTGCACATCCTGTGAATTGACCTTGGCACAAGTAGTGTAATCCCAGCCTCTGCCCTGCTGTATCTGGGGCTGCTGCTGGATCCAGCCACTTCTATGGGCCTGTTCCCTTTCAGAAACTGAATAGCAGTGAGGTTCCACCAAGAGTCCGAGCACTAGAAAAATCCATGGTGATGAGGCAAATGCAAGGTTACGCTGGAATGACCAATGCATTGGGTCTGCTTCGGTAGGGTACACAGCTGGGTTCAGGTGTGGCTGCAGCGTAGCTCAGGTGGGCGGCAGGAGCTTTGGCTTAAAAGCAGCTCACCAGGAAAGCAGGGAGCCCCTTCTGAGGTGTCTCAGCAGAGCAGAAAGAGTTTCTGATTTTCTTCACTAGTTTTTGAAGGTCACAAGACCTTGAACAACCAGCTGCACACCCTGAAGGGAAGAGAGCAGGTACTGTCCCCTCTAGACTTCAAGGGGTTGAATTACAGCTCAGCCCTAGACCCCAGCCTTTTTCCTGCTGCCCAGGATTTGAGAAAGATGTTTTCTCTGGTGGAAATCCTGCTTTGAGGTGCCTTAGTTGCCTGACAACAGCTGTTAGCTTATATTTGGCTTGGACAGCTCTTTGTATTTCACAGGCACTCAGCTGACTCATCACTTCACTTATCCCTATCCTGCAGCAAATCCTAGAGGGTTCATCTCAGTCTAAAACTCATTATGAACTGCCTCTGCATCCTTATCCCAACCCTCATCCTATCTCCCAGGCTTCAGCAGACCCCCTCCTAGAATTCCAGCTTGGATAGAAATAATTTCCTGCCCCCTAAGCTGGCAGACAAAGGAGGAGCTGCCCTGCAATCCCAAATGTTTACTGAACTGCACATCTGTCCCAAGCACAGCTCTCATCCTAGCTGCCAGGGTCAAGGAGATCCTGAGGAGAACTTTTAGCAGTATCTTACAAAGTCCAGTCTATTCCCCCCTCCTGTAAAAAAAGACATGGCTTTCTCCCAGCCCAGCTTACAGCTCAGGTAGCATCTCAGGCTATGTAGCAAAGTGTAGGTGCACGGGAGCCCTGTTTCTGGCTCTTTTTCTCAAAATTCCTTTCTTACCCCTCAAAGGCAGAGATTGTGCCTCTGACTGATGAACTCCTGTCTTTCAGAGCAGCTTCAGCCTGACTTCAGGTAATGTTTGTATTTCTCAGTATGCATCCGGCTGACTCAATAGCTAACATATGCCAGAGTGAGTGGGAAAAAACCCCCCTGTGATCAGTAAAGCTGCCAGATGTGTAGCTTTATCTGCTGTGATCCACATATATAACTGTGACTTTCCTGCTGAATGGCACATTGCCAATGTATGCATAGGCTGGGAGATGTGCAGCTGTGGTGTAAGCACCATCCAGAGCAGCCTGCTGTTGTGAGACAGGGGCTGTTACTTCAGGTGCAACAGCCTCCCTGCTGTGATTTACAGTGTGATGGCTCAAGTACATGTTCAAAGCCAAACTATCTGTTCAAACTCAAGACTTCTGACTACAGCAGTAGGATTTGTTTTCCCTTTTCTCTCAGTCAGTTCCATCCTGTTCATGTCAAGGGTAAAGATGGAGAAGGTACTGATTTATAATGGGAAACCATCAAGAGTCTTTGTTGTTTTAGGAAAATGTTCAAATTTCACTAATCAAAAAAGAAAACACTCTGGGAAATGAGAAAAATTTCGGAATCCTGTCTGGTCTAGAATTTGATCTTTGTAGCCAGTCTCAGTATTTACTCAAAGCCTGTTACTGGACAAAGATGCAGATCATCTCTGTGGGTTTATAGTGGGGAATTTGACATGTTTTGGCATAATAAACTAGACAATGGCTTTTTAGCTCAAGTATATTTATTCATAAATGTATTAGTGGTTTATTTTCTATGTTTACAACATAACTAGGTTGCATGAGAAAAAAAAAGGCACCTTGCTGCAAAAGTTTCCTGCGGGATGTGATGAAGTGAGATATAAAAGTGCTATTAAAATAAAAAAAAAATCAACCCCTTCAGCATCTACATAGTGTAGATTTAATAATGCACACTGGAAACATGTGCTGAGTCAGGACTAAGAACCTGTTCATACTGCATTTCTAGTTTGGCTAGTGAGCAGTTATGGCACCTTCATTATGCCATTTCTCTTCCTTGCATCCTGGTTTCAAAGAAGGGATAAATTAGCCTTCCTTCATTTCATAAAGCACTTCCAGAGCTACACATCTAAATATCTAGCACTAGGAATTATGGCATATTCCAAACAAACACATATCTTTTTGAACAGACTAAAGAGCGGGTATATTGTACTACACTCAAGCTATGAAACATGCATGATTACTGGCACACTTTATTTTCTAACAAATAAACCCAGAGATTTAATAAATCACACACAATTAACATGCATCAGATAAAAATGAGATATGGAAATATAAGTATGTATTAGTTATGTAAGCCTGCATTAAATTAATGTATAGTGCTGAATGGCATGGATTTTAAAAATAAACACTATAGAATCAGACAGCAGGGAAGTGAGATAAGTAAATGTTGCTGAAATTAAAGGTTTTAAGGTTTTCTGAACATCTTTAGTACCCCCAGCATTACTGAAACTGATATTCAGCAGCCTATGCTGCATTTTTATGAAGGATGCAGGGTTTTCCACCTGCAATTTTGCTTGAATATATACTACTATATAGTGTAGTGCAGACTAGAGAACTGACTATTCTTAGGGGCTCACATGAAAAGAGCAGGGATATTTTTCTGGCTCCTGATATTCAAAAGTCCACAGCACAGTTATTATTTACCCAGTGAGTAGCATACACCAGTGTTTTCACTCTGGATGCCAACTACTAAACTTAGCTTCCTGGACTCTGATGCCAGCATAGCCAGTTTTGAATCCTACAGGGCTGGAAAAAGCTGTGTTTTCTGCAGGGATGCTGCTGGCACACCTGTCTTCACAGTTTCTCTTAGTTCATCTGCAAGATAGTTCTCAGCATTACCATAAAGATGTGACAATAAACTGCTATATGCTTCCTGTAATGTAAAGTGTTATCATTTGGAAAACTGTTCTGAAATGGGTGACAGATATACAAAGTTTCAGACAAGACTTCTGGGCAGTCTGAAGAGGCTCAGGGTTACAGGGTTTATCACAGCAAAAGCCTCTCTGCCATTTGGTGTGGCTGCACGTCATCATCCGGGGCCAGGCCCAGAGGTCACCCCCTCAGGAGGTTCTGGGTGTGAGGATGCGTACTTGATGTGCCTTTTACAGAATCAATTAGGTTGGAAAAGACCTCTGAGATCATCGAGTCCAACCTATGATTGAACACCCCATGTCAACTACACCGTGGCACTCAGTGCCTCCTCAGTGCCGCATCCTGTTTCTTCTTAAATACCTTCGGGCACAGTAACTCTACCACCTCCCTGGGCAGTCCATTCCAATATGTAAACACCACTTCTGTCAAGAAATTCTTCCTAATGTCCATCCTAAATCTCCGCTGGTGCTGCTTAAAACTATGTCCTCTCATCTTGTCACTGGTTACCGGGGACAAGAGATCGACCCCGACCAACAGGGAGCTGTAGTAAGTGATAAGGCTCCCCATAAGCCTCCTTTTTTCTAGGCTAAACGCCCCCAGTTCCCTCAGCTGCTCCTCGCAGGACTCGAGCTCCAGACCCTCCACCAGCCTTGACGTGTCTCCAAAGCAATACGTGAAACGACAGACAGCCCCTGCTCCAGCTAAACGATAACGGCGTGTAGTTGCTTGGACCTCCAGAAAACACAGTCGCAGTTCAGCCGGGTGACGTTTCTCAGGCATGACTCGGCACACGGCTGGTTTCCCTCGGGAGGCGGAGGAGGAAAAGCACCCCCGCTCGGTCAGGCCCCTGCCTGCAGGCCCGGGCTCGGCGGGCACCGCCGGCCTCCTCCGGCCCCGTGGGCGGGCGCGGGGGCGGCCCTTTCCCGCCCGGCCTCCTCCGGCCCCGCCGCTTCCCCCGGAGCTCCGGGCCCGGCTCCGCCATGGGCGCCACTGGCTGCTCCCGGCTGCTGCTGCCGCTGCTGCTGCTCCTGGCGCCGTGGGGGCCGCGTGTCTCGGCGGGGCTCCGCTCGCCGCGGCGGCGCTGGCCGGTGCCCTACAGGTGAGTGCCGCGGGAGGGCCTCCGCGGGCTCGCCAGCGCTGCGCTGCTTCTGCTTCTCTGTGCATTAGACTGGAAAGGCCGTGGGAAGCTTCCCTTTTTTTATCTCGGAGTGTTGATCATTGACAAGGTGTTTGGCTCGCCGAGGGAGCCGTAGTGCCGTCCCAGGCCGAGAGCTGCGTTTGGTCTCTCAGCAGCGGGAGGGATTGGTTCTCCGGGAGTGACTGCCCGCATTTAAACACGCTCCTTAATGCCCGCAGAAAAGGTGGTGGTGAGGGAATCGGGGTACGGTATTTCTGCTTTTTAAATTTAACTTAACGTCATGCTTCGTGACAAATGAAACGGTACAAAATCCCGTTCGCTGCTCCAGAGCTGCCTGAGCTCCAGAATTCCTGGTGGTGTCGGGGACAGCAGGAGACTGCAGGCTGTGGCGTGAAAATAGCGATAGATTTGTCTGTGCCGAGGAAATGAGCCCCTTCAGAAGAAGCGCTACGCTCGACTGTGTATTTTGTGCGGCTTTGCTGTTTCCAAAGGGAGTAGTTATCAATGTTTAACTGCAGCTTAATGATGCTCACCTGAAATTTTGAGAGCCTGTTGTGTAATTCCCAGCAGTTAAATTTGCATCAGGTGATGCATGGAGGAGCTGATCTTGCAGTCATGAGTTTTTGGGATTTTCCAGCAAGTTCAGGAGCTACAAGACTGGCTCTTGGGATAGTCAGATTTGGAGAACAATCCTGTTGGTGTGAGATGCTCAGAAATGTAGGGTTTCAGTGTTTCTTAACATGCTTGTTACCTTCTTGCTGTATGCAAGATGCAGTGCAAGGGGTAATTGAAAATGTAAGGTGGACAGGGGAAGGTAAATACAGCAACATATTTTAAGGGTTCATGAGTTGAGATAAGGACAGGTAGAGATCACTAACCAAATACCATCACAAGGCAAAACAGACTCAGCTTTGGGGTATTAAGGGGATATATTACTAACAAAATCAGAGCAGGATAATAAGAAGTAGAATAAATCTTAAAAACACCTTTGCCCCATACCTCTCTCCTTCCCAGGTTCCGCCTCCTCTCCCTAGTGGTGCAGGGAGATGGAGAATGGGGGTCAGGCTCATTTCATCAGATGCTGTTCCTGCTGCTGCTCAGGGAGAGGAGTCCTTCCCCTACTCCAGCGTGGGGTCCTTTCCACACGAGACAGTTTTCCACAAACTCCTCCAACCTGAGTCCATCCTACAGGCAACAGTTCTTCATGAGCTGCTCCAACATGGGTCATTCCTCCAGGCAGTCCTTCAGGAACAGTCTGCTCCAACATGAGTCCCCCAGAGGGTCACAAGCCCTACCAGGAAGCCTGCTCCAGCATGGGCTCCTCTCTCCATAGGTCTGCAGCCTGCTTTGTGGGTTCAAAGCGTTCTTTAAAGGATCCACCTGCTCCAGTGTGGGTTTGTTCCATGGCCTGCAGGGGAATCTCAGCTCCAGCACTTGGAGCAGCTCCTGCTCCTCCTTTTTCACTGACCTTGGTGTCTGCAGGGCTGTGCCTTGTACATATTCTAACCCTGCTCTTCTCTGGCCACAATTACATCGGTGCAGTAACTTTTTTTTACTTCTTTAATCTGTTATCACGAAAGTGTTGCTGTCATTCCTGATTGTCCCAGCCCTGCCCAATGCAGGGTCCATCCTGGAGCTAGCTGGCATTGGCTTTGCCTGACATGGGGCAAGCTTCTGGCAGCTTCTCACAGAAGCCACCCCTGTAGCCAAAACCTGGCCACACACCCCCCCATACCATACACTTGTCAAAAAGGTTCTTTGCTGTTTGAATATTGTGATAAGGAAGTGGATTGGGTCTTCGGTTTTTGAGGTTTAATAGGAATGAAATAGAAACAAGGATCTCAGCTATGTTCTTAGACCACTTTATCTAAATTAGCATAGAGGGTTTAATTCTTTTTCTGGACTTGGCAATACCGTAGAGTCAAAATAGCTGCATCTGGGGACCTTTTACTATAGAATAGCAAGAACAAATTGATCAAGCAAGCCCCATGTAAATAGATTGCCAGCAAAATGTATTTGAGGCAGATCTCAGACTATCCTTTACTCAGCATCTGTGTGTCTCTGATCTTGTATGTTGCTCTTTGTAATCCGCATTATTTCCACTCCTCCACGATCAGTACGACATGACTTCCATTTGTGAGCCTTAAGTCCCAGAGTCCTGTTTCTGCAGAAACCCCAGCAGCCTTGTGAACTTGTGTGCTCCAAGTGTTGCAGTGTCTGGGTCACAGAATCTGTCTTTGGGAGTACTGGACACGTAAGCTGTCTTCCCCAGGAAGCTGTGACAGTTACTCCAGGTGCAAAGCCGTGCTTGTCATTCTGTGTGCTTCTCTTTCTCAACACAGGCGCTTTGATTACCGTCCAAAAACTGATCCTTACTGCCAAGCTCGTTACACCTTCTGTCCCACTGGCTCTGCCATTCCAGTCATGAAAGAAGAGGATGTCATTGAAGTGTATCGATTACAGGCTCCAGTATGGGAATTCAAGTATGGGGACCTACTAGGACATTTGGTAAGGTGATGTTTTTAACAAAGTTAGAGTGACAAATTCACCTGAATTTAACAGCAGGTGTTAAGAATGGGAGCTGTGAGGTTGGGATATGCCTGTATGGAAGAATATTACAGCACACAATTAGAGCTAGGCTATCTGTAGGGAGGATATTCAAAGAGCACTAAGTTTCAAACAAAATGTATAGGATTTAGCTCAGCTAAAGACAAGAGCGTGAACAGCATCGTTGGTGAGTTTGAACACGTTCCCCCATGTAGCTGCATAATGAGGGCTTTGTATATGCACACCATTTTGTCTTGGATGTCTTTTCTTCTGTGCTTTCCCCACATCAAGAAAATACTTTTACTCGTCCCCTTATATCAGATAAAATAGTTGCTTTGTGTATTAATTTTTCTCTTGTTAAAAACTCACATATTTGCGTGGGCATTGGTATCTGTCGGGAGCAGACACCAGCTGGTCAGAACAGTGGATCATGAGGAGTTGGTTGCTTTTGCAGTTCTTTCTTGAGTGTTACGATCAGTATGGAATTGAAGTCTCCATTCATGGAGTCACGCAAATATGAAGTCTCAGCTTTAGTAATACTTACAGCAGTAGCAAAATTAATCTTAAAAGCATGATTCCTAATTAATAAAGAAATGTTAGTGAATCAAAACTAAGCACAGAGTCAAAAATGGAAATAGATTCAAATATTGTTATCTCAGTTGCTAACGAAGTTTGGATTTATGTTTTTACTATACAGCTTTTAAATGAAGCATTTATCTCATTAGTTTTATGGCATTCATTAGCAAGATCTGGTTTTGGTGACTTGGTTCTGCTCTTTATTTCTCTAATACCCCCATGAAGTTAAGGATACAAAAGTCAGCTTGAGTCTTGATGTTGAGCTCCCACCGACTATCTGCTTCCAAGTGACAGAATTTGCAATGGGTGGATAGACAACCACTGAGACAGCATGATGCTCTGAATAAAAGTGTGTGTGTCATGCAGTCTGGTGTGTTGTGCTTCAGTGTTACTGAATCCAGGATGTTAGAGGAACTCCCTCCTCCCTCCCCTCTTCTCACTCTGTTACAGTACAGCTTCTGAGCATCTTACCTTCTGTACAGGTCAAGTTGAAGTTGTTATGATATCAAAGTTTTGGTGGTTTGTTTCTTTGTTTGTTTTTTGTTTTTTTTTTTTTTGTTTTCCAGAAAATTATGCATGATGCTGTGGGTTTCAAGAGCTCTCTAACAGGCAAAAACTACACAATGGAGTGGTATGAGCTCTTCCAGCTTGGGAACTGCACATTTCCACATCTGCGGCCTGGCATGGATGCACCATTCTGGTGTAACCAGGGAGCTGCCTGCTTTTATGAAGGAATAGATGATGCACACTGGAAGGCAAATGGAACTTTAGTTCTTGTGACCACAATATCAGGTATAAATATCTAAAATATCAGGATTTTAGATGCTTTGGATAATGTTAATACAAAATATAGAGTCAGCCTTTGTAGGTACCTGATTTATGATACTTGGGAATGGGGCTGTGATCCAGCCTCATCCCCGATGGGCCTCAGCTGTGGAAAACAGGTGAAGAGCATAGACTGTAATGAAGAGCACACAGGTGCAGTGCATTAACTATAAGGGGTGAAAAGGTTGGGCTTGAGAAGCAGGGAGACAGACGCTAGCAGAGGCTTACAGCTGGTGGAGGCTCACGATGTTTGTCTGTCTGAGCAGACAGCCTGAAGCCTTCTGACAAGGTAGGGTGCTGCTCTAGATTATTGTGTGTCATGGCTGTCTTAAATATGGACTATGTTGTGGAGTGTGCTGCGACAAGCCTTGTCTTTTGTAAAGCAGTATCTTTTAATTTATGTTCTGTAGGATATTTGCAGTGTTAGTCAATGATGCTAATTTCAAACACTCTTGAATACAGAAAATGGCGTGAGGCTGCTGCCTTTTGAACAATTCACACTGGAGAGTTGTTAAGTGAGAGTCATTTGGTGCTGCTGTACAAAAACACTTGAGTCTCTTGAGTGTAAAAATAGCAAAATAGCTTATACAGAGTCATTATGGATTCTTTTCACATGGCTTCACCAAAACAAAATCCTCTATTGTGAAGTGGCAGATGACTGCTGAGATAGAAAAACTGTTGAAAACATGTTCATTACTGAGCAAACAAATAAGGCATATTTAGAAACAGTCTCAAAGATACAAAAACATTAATCTCTATTTCTGTCCCCCTCATTATGTGTCCTAAAAACTGTGAAAATGTCCCCAGTAATAGGTCTCTGTCATATGTTGTAGAAAGTGTAGGCCTTACACTTCAAAATACATAGGTGATCAACACAAGTTTCCTGGTATATATTGATCACTACAATCCTAAATAAAAAAAAAATAAAGTCATTCAAACAATTCTGATTGATTGCTCTAGTGATAGAGTGAATGAGTTACAAAAAAAGTTCACTGAGGACTTAGAGATTTACATTTTGTGTGACGAAAACCACTTAGTTTCTGAAGCTGATGTAGTGTGCAAGACACAGTGGAGAGTCAGCTTACAGCTCATGTGACACGGTGCTTTGCGTGTGTCCACTTCCACCCAGCTTTGCTGGCCTCAGTGTCTGCGTAATCTCTCCAGTGCTGCTGAGAAATTCTAGGCAGTTCTTTAAAAAGGTAGTGAAGAGGAGCTGCTTTCCTGTGCGTTTGTGGTTCGTGATTGAGGTATTTGATGCCTGATACGGTTGGATTCTTCTGTATGAATACCAAGTTAAAATCTTTCATATAGCTGGGGAACTTGTCATGCTTCCTCTCTCTGTGGATTATTTGATGCCCAAGAAAGGTGAGGCTACACTGGTGCCTCATGGAGGCATTGTTACAGTCTTCCTCGCCTCTCTTGCTTTCCATTTCCATGAAACTTTTAAGGAAGTAGCATCTCTGAGAGTTTTCAGTTGTCTGAATTTCACAAAAACTTTTAGATTTCTAGTCAAAGAGGGTGAGTGGATGCAAGCACAGATGAACTGTATTATGAGCTGGACTTGCTCCCTTCAGAGAGCTGGCAGAAAGCATCCCATCTTAGTGGTCTTACATCCCACTTGTAATTTGGTTTAATTAAGCTTTGCCAGCTGTGGAGCTGCTAAATCAGCAAGGTGTCTCAGTCTTTGTCTCTTGTGAAGAGACATGAAGATTTCTGCTCTGAATTTTTGAATTTAGTAAAACTTGAAGTGCAGAAATGTCTGTTGGTCTGGTGAGCATTTTGCCAGCATCTCTTGTAAACTGTACTACCTCTGCCCTGTTTGTCTGCATGGATAAAACAAAATGACGTGTCATGATTCTGATGTGATGTTTGAATGTTCTGGCATAGTAGCAGGAAAAGGAATCACAATTTAAATAACCTGCATGTAAATGTAGTTTATTCAGTGGGTTATCCCTTGCCCCTCCAGCCTAAGCCTTGTGTCTGTGTATGGTGAGGTAGTGTAGGTAAATTTTTGCAGGGGAGGCAGGTGAACCTTGAAACAGATGGAAAATATTTTGAATCTTGCATTTGTTACCTCATGTTTGCAATACTTCTTTTCATCTCTTACAGGAACCATGTTTAATGAAATGGCACAATGGGTAAAATACGACAATGAAACTGGCATTTACTATGAGACCTGGACAGTTCAATCAAGTCCTGACAAAAAGTCAACAGTGTGGTTTGACTCTTACGAGTGCTCCAAGTTTATACTGAGAACCTACCAGAAGCTAGCTGACTTAGGAGCTGTATTTAAGAAGATACAAAC
Organism: Irena cyanogastra; assembly: GCA_013397155.1. Taxonomy (NCBI): domain Eukaryota; kingdom Metazoa; phylum Chordata; class Aves; order Passeriformes; family Irenidae; genus Irena; species Irena cyanogastra. The sequence goes on from VWZV01000533.1 coordinate 39,157, forward strand.
AAACTATACAAGCATAATTTTATTCAGTGGAGAACCTATTTATTTGGGAAATGAAACATCTATTTTTGGACCACAAGGAAACAAGACACTGGCAGCAGCTATAAGAGACTTTTACAATCCATTTAAACCTCATCAGAGTGTCCTAGAATTTTTTGTGGATCTTTTCAAAATAATTGATTATGTTATCTTGAATCAGCAGTTTTACCTCTTCTACAACTTGGAATACTGGTTTTTACCAATGAAGTCCCCTTATCTCAAAATAATTTATGAGGAAGTCCCTTTGCCTGTTGGAAGCAAAGCATCCTTTGGTGTATGACTGCCTACTGAAGAACAAAACTTGCCTTTATGGCAAAATATTCTTAAAGATTTTGGAGCACTACCATGATGGTGTTAAAGGGTTGTATGTTTCACTGCTGACCGTAAAAAAAAACGTGTTGGGAAGGCTTTGCTGTACCAGGTGGAAGACTCTGCATTTGTTTTCTTACTACCCGTATAACACATTCATGAATGCTTCAGCATCTCTGACCTGGCTGGCTTCTGTGTAAGCATGGCCCCCTGCTGCCTGAAGGGAGACTGCAGTGGCTCCTCTGGCTGAGCTCTGCAGTGCCAGAGAGGGAATGGGAAGGCAGCTGCCTGCTCTTGGCTCAGGTGCTCTCCACATGCGTGGCCATGTGGCAGCAGATGGCACCTGGCCACAAACAGAGGTGGGACACGAGTTAGAAGGACTAAGTCGCTCAGCATGAGTGTCTTGATGTGTCTAGTTCCTTCACCATGTGCCTTACACTGATGTTCCTGTAGTTCTTCAGTTTGTACAGCTGGGACCTATGAATTATTCTCTGGTATTCTGGGGTGGTGAATGTACTCTGGAGGATGGCATGGGTGATGCTTTTTCAGCACTTTGCTTCCTTCAACTGCAATGTAAACACAATACAGATGGCTCTTCTTCAGTTTCATGTGTGTTCTGTGGCACAGATGAAAGTCAGACTGCCTGCTTTGGTGTCGACTCAGGCATAATTGCAGTGTTCTACCAGTCTATCTTAAAAGTCTACTTGAGGCTTCAGTTGGGTCAGTTTCATAGAACTTGTGTATATTCCTTAAAAATTTTTTTAAAAAGCACATAAATCTTAATAAGAAAGAGGTAATGACAGCTTGTGGGGCATAAACATTGGAGTTAAAAATCCATGCTTGTCACAGAGTTGCCTCTAAAATGTGACTGCAACCTCTTGCTGGCAGTGATGTTTGCAGTAGTAGTGCTGTGCCAGCTCTGCTGTCCTTGAGTCCTGTACCAGGCTCAGCTTAGAGTGCTTTGGCAACTACTTAGTTCCCTTTAAATCCAAGGGGCCAAAGCCAGAGGAACTTCATCTTTTACCACAGACTGAAAGACTTGAGTCTTTTTAGCCAAAGTCACAGGCCCTTGTGACTGAATCAGCCATGGATTAAGATACTGTCATGGTATCAAGCACCACACAGCATCACCAGGAAGGCAATCCAGGAGGCTCCAGGGAAGTCAAAGGGGATGCAGCAAGCCTGTCTACAGAAGTTATGTTCTCATTGTTGTATGTTTTTATATCTTTGAAACCCTCAATGTTGTTAAACCCACATTTGTCTTTCCAGGAAAAAGCCTCAACATCACACACTGCTGTTCAAAGCTCTGAAGGGGAAATAGGATCACAGAACCAAGCTCATAGATCACACTGCCAATGATGTGGGGATTCCTCTATGCAGCTGCATGTGTCTGTTTCACGCTTTGAACGCTATACTCAGTTTAAAGGTACCAATGGTCAGTGTAGGAGTAGCCCTTTATGTAACATACATGAGTTCCTTCTGAGGCAAATATTTAAGACCTCTCACTTCCTTTGCTTCTCTCAGCTGGGGGCGGGTTGTGTGTTAATTGTTCAGACTGAATGCACAGCTGGGTGGAGATAAACTCCACCAGTACAAGCTGCAGTCCTGAAAGAGGTGCCATTGTTGCAGTTAAACTGGAATCACTGCACTGGATGAACTGAAGTTGTTGAGTGCAGTGCTCTCTTGTAGATAGACTCCACAATCCTTGTTAGGCTTACAGTTAGATCCAAAAAAACCCAGTGATAGTCTATTTCTGCAAAGTCTAGACAAGCCCAGAATAGATCCATAAAAACTACACTTTTAAAACTTAAAAAGGAAGTGCTAGATGTCACAAACAGCTTCTGTGCACCTGATGATCTGCTTGTGACTGAAAACTACCTGTTCACCTCAAACACTTAAGGATGGCCTCCTCCTGAAAGTCACACAGGGAGCAGAAATAGGTGGGATCCCACCTCATTTCATTCACAGCCAGGTGGTATTAGCACTTGCCCAACAGTAGCAACCGGGCAACTGTCCAAACTGCCAGGATATTGTGTAACTGTCACTCAGTCTTTACTCACACTTTGAATACAGGACTTGTTCACTTCAGACTGCTCTTATGCACATTGCACTTGAGGGCAATGTATACAATCATTCTGTACTACAATGATTTCCAAGTCTGGTTTTGTGCAAAACTGCTACACTGCCAGACCCGTGGGCTGCTCAGAGTTGTAAGCCACGCTTTATTCCAGGAGGGTTCTCCAGCAAAGCAGATCCTGGCTCATCATCCATCAAGGTCAAACGGAGTGTGCTGCTCCTGTTTCCCAAACGGCTGTGCAATGAAAATCACTGGTACCAATGCTCTCTGCCTTCCCCTTCACAAAATGCCCCCCAGATGTCCTGGATTAGGAGAGCTGCTACCTTCAGTATCTTAATTTGTAACCACTTGGATTTGGAGGTAAGATTTGTTACTGCACACATTAACTCCTACCCAAAACTGGACAAACAAGCCAACACTTGAGTTTTGTTATTCTGAAAATAAGAAATAAAGGTGAACTCAGGGAAGAATGATACATCTATGACACTCCATGTTTCTAGTGAACTTCATAAGTCTGTGGTACTCTTTATTACTTGTGCTGTGATTTTTATGTATTAACTATTCATTTGTTTAAACATCTAGAAGGTAAAAGAAGACACAGAGAATTTGCTCAAAAAGCACTGTAGGCTTCCCTGTCAAGTTTATGTTATAGTTGGATCATTTGAACAAAGCATGCAGTAATTGATTCCAAGTATAAAAACTGTTGACCTCCCATGGAAGAGAGAGACAGCTGCTTTTAAGCGGTTTTCTTGTGCTGAACATCCTAATAACCAATATAATGTGGTGTTGCATTCAGGAAGGAATTTTTGAAGTCGGTGCAACAACACAGCCAATTATCTTGCTGGGGAAGCAGTTCTGCTGCAGCCAACCCTGCACCTTCAGCTCCTAATATGTTCCTCACACCGGGCTAAGAGAGGCCTCTCTGTGAGCAGCAGAACGCTGGGTTTCAAAGGTGTGAATTCCAAGAATGGGATCCAACTGAGTACTGAGGTTGTGCCTTGCCTTTCCGTTATTCCCACTACTAACGTGTTGGCAACTTACACTGCAGCCTCGGGACACCTGCAGCCAAGGTCCAAAGAGGTTTTGGCTCCATTACTAATGGTATTATTTCACATTAATTTAGTGAAAACTAAATCACATTCCCCAGACTACGAGTGTTACTCCATCTTTCTCATACAGGCAGTTCTGAGAGTCGGGTTATAAAAAACACAGAGCTTTTTTTACTTTTACGGACTAAATATATTGACACCTTTTGTACAAATAAAAGCAAATTATAGTATTACATTAATTTAACAAATTCTAATACAAAAACCGTGTATTTCATAAAATGCAATTTTTAAATCAAAGCTCTACAGAAACATACAACTCCCCTATAAAGATATCCAGTCCGCTGAGCATTGTTTGCTCAAAATATAGTTATGAACTTAAATACACTCTTAAGTGTATTGCACTAAATTATACATTCGGATAAACATGACTGAAATCAGAGATGAAGGAAATCTACTTACTACCAGAAGGAGCTGTACAGCTCAAGTGAGAAGCAGCCACCAGCTAAGCTCAACCCAGCCCAAGGGCAGCTCTGCCTTGCTGAGGGCTGACCACATCTCTCAAACATGCAGCTGTCTGGGCAACACTTCAGTGTTACCATCAGCAACCTCAAAGAGAAAATAACTGTTGGCAGTAAGAAATGAAGTCACAAGCCACATCCAGATAACAGGCAGTGTCTTGCCTACACCACTTACAAACTAAAAACTTTCTTTAATAAAACTGATTTATCAAATGTTCAAAAAAATTTTTTGCCTATTGCTCTACTTCACCAAGTCTACTCCTTCTGAATTGTTAAATATTATGAAATGACAGAACTAGCTGAATTAAAGGTATACAAAAATTATTATCTATCAAACATCCACTTTATACATAAACATTTCTGAAACAGATTTACAGTATACAGTTAGTTTATACAGCTTAAGCAACTGTTCCAATGTCATTTCTGTCAAACTGAAAGCAGCCAAAAGGTCTAAGGTTGTGTGAAAAGGTTCTTGGTCAACATCCAAATTTTACCTTTCTCACCTCACACTGCTCACACCCATGTCATCAGAATAACATTGCTGGGTTCATTTCACAAACCATACATTATTCCATCTCACCGTATGCTGCCAAACTGGTTAATGTGCAACAAAAGCTCATTAACTCCAGTATGGTTTTAAATACAATTTATCTACATTTTTCCCCAGAATGCTTTCGCTTCCTGAGCTAGACATAAAATACCTTAAAACAGGTTTAGACGCAGATCTGAGACCCCAAAAGCAAACATTAAAATGCATAGAGCGTGGAAAAAAACCCCACACCGCTTCTGGTAGCTCACACTACTGGTTGTTAGCGCTCTAAATACATTTTAGATGGATCTACTAATCTGTTGAATATGGTGGTAAACTTACTACTTTAGTTGTCTAAACTTATTACTGTGTATTGCTCTTGCCTTTATGACTTAACAATGCGTGTTTCACAGGCTACTAAACACTTCTTATAATTGTCATCTTGTCATCGAGGTGACTGGATTTAGAAATGCAACAGTCTGCAACAAAAGCATGCAATTTTGGTGGGGTTTTGCTTGGCTTCTGAAGATCAAATATCATTGTGTCCAATACTACTAATCTAAATCAAAGAAAAACAGCATATTAAAACCTGTATTTTGCAAGTGCATTTCAATATTTTGAATAATTTTTATTTCCAAAAATATTTGAGGTCACTTTTAATGACAAAGAATAAATCTAAACCAGAAACCTGAATTTTGTCTGAATGCAAACAGGTTTTGGAGCGGTGAACTATTTTAGTTCTCAAGTCCCAAAACAATTTTTGAAAGAAAAATTAATTTTCTAATCAAACCATTAATTAACTTGCAGTAAAATCTATATTATTAAATAAGCTTATACAGTAAATTGCAATATGGTAAGCTTGGGTTTAAGGTGCTACTCCATTCACCCTGGAGTCTTTTAAGGACTTTACCAAGTGGGCATCATGTCTGGGAACCAGACTCTACCAAGATGCTTTGAAACTTCCCAATGAATCTGCTCTAAGCTGTATTTCTGATCAGGAATCAAAACTTCCTCCATAATAGAGAGCTGAGAGAGGCGACCACCACACATCTTCACAAACTCCACAAAGGCACTGCAAGAGACTTCACATTCTCCGAGGCCCACGGCCGACAGGTACTTGCACCGCTCCGCGATGCAGATCAGCTCCTCGTCCAGCGGCCGTAATCCATTGGCACACACCACCAGTTCAACCAGCCGCGGGCACGTCATCCCAACACGGCCCAGCACGTCCTTGCTGACTGACCTTCCGAAGTACAGGTGAGTGACGGGTATCTCGTAACGAAAGAACGGGTCAAACTCCTCCTCATACAAGAAAAAGTACATGACTAAATTTACTTTAGGAGAGTGCTTGATGAAAGCGTCCCAGCTGCTCTTCTGAATCGTGTGGAACTGAGTCTGTCCAGGATTTTCACTGACCACATCAATGCGCAAGTGTTCTAACCTGACGTGTTTCTCAGAAGACAGAGCAAGCAGCAGCTCATCGCTCAGCAGGTGGTAGTTCAGCGCCAGCTCACGCAAGCCATGGCACTGGTCAGCCACACAAAGGATACCTGTGGGAAGACAACATGATGCAAGGTGTTACACAGATAAAGGCACTGATGACTGAACGTAAAACAGGAGGGAATTTGTTTATGTGTCAGGAGGGTGCTATGGGCACCTATTTCACACGTGCAACCAAGACCTTAAATCAAAACCAAATCATACTGGACAACCTGAACATTAATCTTTTTCACAAGCAGGATCTTGTGACTTCTTTGTACCTACATGAAAGACAGACACACACAGTGTAACTACGTCTCTGTTTTGCTGGGAATCATAAAGAAGTGAACAAACACATAAACATAAGTGACAAATACATAAATAGCACATTCTGACTGTTCTGCCCTATTCTAAGACCACATGTACTCAACCTCATTTTTGTAAAAGGTCCTTACTCACGATAAAACTATTTCCTTAGCCAGCTCTGGAAGAACTGCTGACTGCTCTGTGGCTGACAAAGCAACTGTGAATGAAATTTATCATCTGAAGAAAGCAAATGTAAAGCAAAAGTAAAATTAATGTTAGATTTTAACTCAATAGAGAGGCTGCTGCTGCTGTCAGTATTTGTTTTTTTTCTAGGAAAGTATAAATGATTAAATTTGGAAAAGCTTCATCAAAAAAGAGGCAGAACACTAGAAATTTGGAGCAGTAACTTCTAAAACAGCAATTTTCAGACTCTTTAATGATTCAATATAATCTGCTGCCCACAGAAGACAAAAACATTAAAAAGAGAATCCGGGTCAGTCTAAGGTTTCTACTCATACTATTTGTAGATACAAGCGATGGTATTATACTGGTAACAGTACTGAAAAAATAAAAAGCACTAAGAACAGCATTCAGTCCTCTGCATTTCATGTGACCCAGAAAACTGCTTGAAATGTAGGATACAGCCTTTCCATTAAGAGAAGGGATGAGAACATAGCATTTAACATGGAACTGAAAAACCTGAGCTCAATACACTGTAGTTCTGAAGCAACAGGAAGAAATTCAGAAAACAGCAGTTATTTTAAGGTGCAGCTATTAAACTTAAGAGAAGCCTATACTCAGCATAGAAACACTTTCTTAAAAAAAAATCACTGCAAAAACATCGCATGAGTCAGAAGTGTTACTATGATCATTCTCTAAGGAAACTCAGACATGCTGCTTCAGAATACCTAGGTCTGTTGAGATATGAGCATGTTAGGCAGTTTTAAGATCTATCTCATCTCAACAAAGCCTGTTGTCCTGGCTGCCATCCTTCCACAAATAATCTTTGTTAACTTTAGGGGTACAGTATGGACCAGTGCAATGCAAAAAGGGAAGAGCTGGGGTACAACTTACTGTGATTTTTATGGGTCTAGAACTGCATATGCATGGTCTGTCCATGCAATCATGCATCCTACATACAGAGCTGACAATGAATACAGTGTAGACAGCTTTCTAGAGGGCCTATCTGGAGCCCATGTACTTCACAGAACATCCCTAGGCACTGCCTACACCTTTGGATAAATGGCTCTGCTCTCTGATCTTACTTCACAGAGTTGCATCAAAAAAATCCCTGACCCATGATGTCCCTGATGAAGTCACACCTGACACCTGCTCTGCTTCCCAACTATCACACCAAGAGAAGCAGCCCTCCTATCCCCATGCCACAGCACAAACATCACCTTAACAGGAACAGTTTGCATTCCCTCTGTTCCCAGAGCGGGAACAACAAACAGAAGAAACTTCAGATAAGCTCCCAAAGATTAGAAATACATCACTGCCTTTGTTTCTCCAGCCCAAACTCAACATGCCTCTTTATCTTTGTACAGTAACTTACAGCAATTTGCTGTTTGATATCAATCTTTTTCCTTTATCCCTGCAGTAGTGGAGTCTCTCTTGATCTACTTTCATTACTCTTTTCTGTCCTTCACGAAAAAATTTCTTGAGAACTGACCTAGTAATGAACATTCCCCCCTCCTCCAATCTGAAGACATTTTAACTGCTTCTAAAAGTAATTAGTTTTGCAACTCACAGCCCTTTTGGTTCAATAAAGTTTTTCCACATTTATAGCAGCCTGCTAATTATAATATCCCCATTACAAAAAAAATCAGGTCACATTTTCCTTCAAGACTCTCATTTTTGCAGCCTGCCTGCTCTTGAAGCCAACTATCCACATGCCAGCTTCTTTCTTTGTTCCACTTTGTGGGTTGTCCCTCCCTGGACACCAGGTGCCCACTGAAGCTGTGCAATCACTCCCTTCCCCAGCTGGGCAGGGGAGGAAGAACACAATTAAAAACATAAGAGTGAAGATAAGGGTGACAGAGAGAGATCACTCACCAATTACCATCATGGGTAAAACTTGGGGAAATCAATATACTACCAATTGAATCAGAGTAGGGTAATGAGAAATAAAACTGAATCTTAACACATCTTCCTCTCACTCCTTTGTTCTTCCCAGGCTTAACTTCCTCATGATTTTCTCTACCTCCTTCCTTCCCAGCAGCACAGGGGAACAGGGAATGGGAGCTGTAGTCAGTTCTTCAGACACTGCCACTCCTTCCTCCTCAGGGGGAGGCCACCCCTCACACTCTTTCCCAGCTCTTGCATGGAATCCCTCATATGGGAGCAGTCCCCCACAAACTTCTCCAGTGGGAATCCTTCTCAGACTGCAGTTCTTCACATATTGCTCCATCATGGGACTCTTCCAAGATGTGCAGTCCTTCATGGACAGACTCTAGTGTTCCCCACATGGTCAATTCCTGTCATCTCTCTCAACATGTGCTTCCAAGAGACTCTTCCAGCATGGGCCGCCCACAGGGTCACAGCCTCCTTCAGGCACCCACTGGTTCCAACATGAAGTCTTCCATGGACTGCAGGTAGATCTTTGTTCCACCATGGCCCTCCACGGGCTTCAGGGGCACAGCTGCCTCACTATGGTTGCACCATGGGCTGCAGGGGAATCTCAGTTCTAGCACCTGGATGAGCTCCTGCCCCTCCCTTCACGGACCTTGGTGTCTGCAGAGTTGTTTCTCTCATGCATTCTCACTCCTATCTCCAGCTGCAATTGCTCCCCTGCAGTACCTTTTCCCCCTTCTTAAACAGGTTATCCCAGAGGTGCTACCATTGTCACTGATGGGCTTGGCCTTGGCTCTATTGGACATGGGGAAGCCTCTGGCAGTTTTCACAGAAGCCACTCCTGTAGCCCCCTCACTGCCCCACAAAACAGTGACAAGCAAACCCAGTGCATCCACTTTTTTCTCCATCTCAAGGCACACCCATATCTGAATTAAGCAATTAAACTCTCCTACTGTTTGCTCATCACTCCGTGGTTTTGTTACTAATGCATCTTACCCCAATCTATTCATCCTCCATGAAGGACAATAGTACTTGTGCTCCTTAAACAGGCATGACCATTTCTTACCCATTGTTCCTTCAATTTACAACCATATATCAATCAGAACACACCCATGTCTCCTCCCAAATTATCAAGTGTATGATGTTTCAATGAAGCCTTCTAGCAAGGATTATCCACAAACCAGCAATGTCTGCTAGAGCTGACAGGTTACTCTTCGATCCAAGTCCAAGGAAATTACTCTCTCTGCCTAGCTACAAATTACTGCTGAAGCATTTTCCTCTTGACAGACACGTTATGGCTCTTGCACTTTTCAGACACAAAGATTCTTAAAAAACAGTTCTAGGTTGGAAAAGACAGTCCCTCAAGCCAATTTAAACAACCTCCATCTATGATTAGAAAACTTTGGAGGAGGCAATATTGCAGTTAATTCGGTGAACACTTTGCTGGACCAGGCTGCTGCAGAACACCAGTCCTGCATTTTCAGGACTTCTTTACACAAAACCTTTAAAGGAGGTTTTGTCTGAGAGCTACACTTGCAAAAGGTATTAAGTTTGTTTTGTTTGTTATCACTACAATAACACGCCGTCTGCAACAGTACTGCTTTCCCCTTTCCCCTTGTAGGAATCCTGCTGGTGAGTTTGACAGATAATAAATCTAGCATTTACAGCTGCAATGTATTTGCATGGAGAAAGTTATGGTGTTATGGTTTCTACAGTTTCTACTCATCCTCAGAAAAGGAATCATGCTAAGTTGCCAGCATTTATTTACTTCCTCTTCCCTAATTCCTCTTCCCTTTCTCAGTGAAAAACTTTAAGTGTTAAGCTGATGGGCTGTGAGTAAATCTTAAACTTGCTGTGTGTTGCGTAAGTCTACCACAAATGTTAATTTTGTGAACTTCAACAATCTTGAGTGATTTCATTCTGGTATGAGCTAGCTTCATTCTTGTTACAGACACACTTAAGAGTCTTAGAGAAGTACATTTGGTGACAGTAGAAGTTTTGCACAGCTCAGAATCATCTCCCCTTATTGATGCTGTCTGCAGTTATTCTCCGGCAATGACATACTTTCAGAATGACTAAACCAGCATCTTCCTAACCCACGGCATGGCAACAGTCAAAACCCACACATAAATGAAGTATGGAAAAGAAACTCGTATTCCAAAAGAGCTTAATTATATTGGAATACTTTGTCATTGCACAAATAGTGCACAATCAATTTGATATACTCTCATTAAGTTCCACATGAGGTTAACTATTTGCCCACAACAGACATGCACTATTTTATTATTAGCCCAGTAGTCACTGTGAAGTGGTAGGATAGATGGATTGACCACTAAGTGAAAGTACTTTATTCAGGGACAGCTGCCAGTTAATAACCATACTCATCTTCCCTCTTACTCCACTCCTATGTTTTCAGGTGTACTGGTTTCAGACAGAATTTAATGCATGCATTAAAAAAATCCCAACCAGCCAACCAAAAAATCACAAACAGGCTAACCCCAAAACCACAGTAGCTTACCAGCTGGAGAAACATGAGGACAGCTGCTCATTTTCAACAGTTTGAGCGTGTCACTGTTGTTAGCCACCAGAACCTTGAGAGATGGATCATCTACAGGTGTGTCATCAATCTTAAGTGAAGAGAGGGATTTGGAGTTCACAAACACCACTGTCAGTGCAGAAATAAAGTGAGACTGAAAAAAAAAAGTTTAAATATAAGAGTAGCATCTGAAGTAAAAATCTCAATGGTTTTACACTGTGCACAGCAGTCCCAGTTTTTACTTCTTGACAGCATTTGTTGAAAAAACATTATTTTGATATTGCATAATTCAAAAATAATACTAAAACTGACATTTTTTAGTAGAGAAAGTGTAAGAATTTTTTTCTATCTGTTTACGAATTGCGCAAATCAGAATGTGTAACATCAGAAGTTCATCAAGAACCAGACCCTGAGCAATCCACTGCACAAATTTAAATCTACAGGAAGACCACAAGCAAAAGGAAAGCCTAGAAGCCCTCATTTTAAGATTGTTTTTTAATGTCCTTTGAACAGATGAGGCAAGTCACACTCTAAAAGAAGCATCTTCTAGAAGAGGAATTCCTGCACGGCAAGTTGCGCTGCATTGGTGAGATGCAAACATAGTCAGGAGTGTTTGTATCCAGAGCCAAATGACTGCACTGCCTGCCTACCACCTACACAGGAGTGTTCAGGGTTTGGACAGATTTCTTGGAAAGCTAACTGGTGTGGTCCAAACAGAGCCAAGGAGCAGGGGATCAATTAATTACTGAATAAGCAGCATAGATAAGGTAGGAAAAGTGCTCAGCATTTTTGCATAACCACTGAAACTTATCATTAAAGACATAGCCCTGGGAAGCTGAACTTGAGAAATACAGACTAAGGAGCAGACACAGCAGTGACTGTAAAAATCACTGGTGGTATGAAGTGAATAGTTAGTTCATCTTCACAAGTTCTTATAAGACTGACCAAACAGAAGACTTTAAAAAAGTACTGTCTCCATAGGCTACATTAAGTATCTTAAAAAACTTGACTTGCTACTTGGATTTCAAGCCTGTTTCACTCTGAACCACAAGCACATATCCTAAATACAGGTATATGAGAGAAGGCCTGACAACAATATGTGATCATTTTTAGGTGATATATTTGTGATTTTTGATAAAACTGCCACACAATTAAATTTAGAGTAGGACTTACTGCTTTCATATTTACACAAACATTCAAAGTCACTTCATGCAGATGGAAACAGGAAGTTCAACTCAGAATCTTTACCCACTTAGGCTTTAGGGACCACTCCAACTATCCTGACAGTATGCTGCTTATATGTGTTATGCTTTAATATTATTTCAACTCTGTACTATGAGAGTATTAGTACTGTGTTTTTATTCTCTGTATTTAGAAAAAGAAGGCTGTTAAATAGAAAGGCAAAGAAAGTTAACCGCACTTATAAAAAAAGGTAACTTGAACCTTCTAGTCTGAAGAGCTAATGGGAAACAGGCAATATCCCAACATGTAAAAGCTGGTCTTTTCAGTATTGCCACATCTGTAGTCTGTAGTATGAATCTTTAAAAGATTCTACTCACCTAGAATGTACTTAGTGAAAAGACAGGCAACACAACTCTAAATACGAGTTACAGATACTTGCCACATGTCAGGTCACTTGACAACAAGAGAAGACTGATGAAGATAATTTCTATCTATTTGATAAAAATCAAAACCCCACCACCCCCAAAAAAAAATCCAAAACCACAGCAAAGTATTAACCATTTTCCAAATTAATTCATCTTTGTCTGCTTCTGATCTAACGGATCCATCACTAACAACTTCCCACAAGAATTCACTCACGGCCAAATTCAATTATTTGGTTTCACTAGTTGTCCCTCATGCAAGTGACAAAACTATTGAAGTTGTAAGCACCAAAAGGCAAATTAGCCTTAGAGCTAGTTGTGGCTTATTTTGAATCTATTTTTTTAAAGGCCAAATGTGAACTTACTGAGAACAAAAAATGGAAGCCTGTGCTTTGTAAGCCTTGAAGCTGAACAAGAACATAGCATGTACAATTACAAGCAATTACTCAGCAAGCTGGACATGACCGTAATACATCCATCCAGTGAAAACTAAGAGAGCTAAAGCAGCATAAAGATTAAAAAAGAAAACAGTAAAAAAGAGCTAAAAGGACAAAGTATCGTTAACACACTGTGGATTGTTTTCACTACATTCAGGTTTTTTTATCATCACATCTTGAAGAACATCAGAAAACAATTAGAGTAAAACTAGTTAAATATCTGAATAGCCTCTTTGAAAATTATGGATTAAAAATACATAATCAAGAGAGCCGCAGGATGTGGCAGTGACCACTGCAAGGATAATAACTGTTAACCCTTCTGTAGCTAACCTAACATGCAGCCTACTTCCTTTCCCAAGGCTGTCTCCAGTTATTCCTTGTCCTTAGAGCCATCATATCACAGAGATCTAGCTAATGTACCTGGCCCTTCACAACCACTTCCCTGCTCCTTAGCAATAGTACACTTCCACCTCACTACCAGGAATGCACTTCTAGAAGCATATGTAAAATATTTGTTGTCTTCTAGGTCAAATGCTTTCTAACAAGATCTGACTTTTGGTAAACATGCAAGATAAAAACCTTGACTGAAAATGTCAGAAATACAGTGCACTTCACCAGGGATGCTAATGCTTGACTGCCTGACATGAAGCCCTGCAAATCATGATCTATTTCTTTCTTAAGAGACCGTGTAAACCCTATGGCAAGTTCACACGGATAAAACTCTCCAGTCATTTGATTGTAATTGTCACCTAAACAAACCCCACAACACAATTACAGAGACCTGAGCTGTCTAGCCTCTTAACTTGCACCATGCTGCTCAGCACTACATTGAGGTCAACAGACAGGAGGACTTGAAAGAACAAGGTCAGGCCTATGTTCTCATATGATTCAGAGACTGAATGGAACTTTATATATCCATTACTGTACATATAAGCTCCTCCCTTTAGAGACCAGACCACTAATAAACTTTTCTTTATTCAAGATTCACATTCCTACAACAGACCTTTTCATAAAGGTACAGAAGTACTGTATGAAACACTGCAATACTTTGCAACAGAAAATATACATAATAAAATACCTTTGGTAAATCCATGAAGCTTGGCCGGGCAGTTGAAATTAGCCCAAGTGTTTTCAGAGAGCAATTCACAAGCTGTGATAAAATATCACAAGCTGCTTCTGCAGATTCCTTGCTACTGTCCACCTTAAAACAAAATGAATTTCGTGTTCAGAATGCACTGCAAATACACTCTTTAACTTTTTTCACTTTACCTTCTAAAATGTGATGTAAAAAAAACCCTCATTGTGAATCCATCAATGTTATTCTTTATTCCCCCAAAAACTACGAATCAAAAATCCAAGACTATTTGCTATAAATTTACTACTCTTCTAAACACTTTGGTAAAATATAGCATGGTGAGGGGTCAGCTAAACAGTTTGTTCCAAGATACTCATTCCACATCAAATAAGAAGCACGTGGAGGGTCCAGAGCCTATTCCACTTCCTCTTTACATTCCTCCTTACCAAAATGCAAGAATTCTATAAATCCTTTACTATGTGCAAAAGCCACTTTTTTTTACAGTGTCTCAGTTCATAAAATTAAGCTGCTGGAGAGTTAAGTGCATTATCTGAGAACCTGTATGACTGGGCATTCACCGTTAAAACCACAAGAGACGCAATGGATACTCTAAAAAAACCAAACCAAACCAAGCAAACCAACACAAAACCAAAAACCTTCATTTGTCAGCTTGCTATCCAACCAAATCACTTAGTGTGTCTCCAGTGGACTTCCCCTGGCACTCAGATGTGCTTTCTGAATAACCCCTTACATACAGCAGCCACAACAGCTTTGCAAACCTACAGAACAGCATAAAGCTTGATCATAGGATCAAATTTAACTCCACCATAAGCCACGCTACCTTGGCAGCAATAGATTAAGTCCAATGAACGTTCATTTTCTGATCAAACCCAAGCTGAAAAACCTTGATTTTCAACAACCTCATCCTTCTTTTCCTACAGAAAACACCCCTCTTGTTTTCAGTCTTTACAGAGGAACAGTGAGTGTTACACCCATTTCCTCGTGTATTCTGCAGCACTTACAGTAACTGAAGTGACACATGAAAGAAATGATGGATCACCCTAGGAGCAAAGGGCACCCAAAATTCCTTGGGTGTAAAGCAATATAGACAGGAGATAAGACACCGGGAGGTCACTCCACTACAGCCCTAGGTTTTCTTTATTTGGATGCTGATAAAAGCCCTGCAAACCATGCGGTAACAGTCTGTATCTGGTATTGCAAGCAAGCACTAGCAATACATGTGATCAGGCAGAGGTGACTCAGCTACTCACATGCTGATGATTCCAGCATTAGAACTGCCTGATCTCAGAAACAAGTATGGTGAACTTGCTGCAGAACACATTTCCTCTCCAAAATTCTCACACAGCTGATGCATATGCAGCCATGAGATTCACAGCACCCTTGCAAAACACATTGGCATGTAAGCCCACATTAAAGGTTTTCATCTGCTGAAAATAATTCCACAATGTGAACAGAACCAATTCTCATCAAATAACATTTCTTAGCCAGGCACAATCAGTACATGCACAATCCCATGCAAATCACACATACTTTTTCAGTCCCCTAAAACACAGTTGTACTGAGTACAGACAATCTCATAAAATTCAATATTAAAACTGCCAGTTGATGACTAGTAGTACTGAAGTGCATTAGATGTCTTCTAACCATGAATACTAGAGCCAAATACCTACAGGATGTGAAATGGGGAAATGCTCAACTTAGGCATCCTGAATGAACGTAATTAAGAGGCAGTAACCCACACATGCAGTCCTATCAGAACTATTTCTGTCCACTTCATGAAGCAGAATTTTAAGCAACTAAACTGCTACAAAAAACCTCAAAAAACCAAAACCAAACAAAAAACAAACCAACAAAGGATCCACAAAAACAAATAAAAAACCCCAAACAAACCACACCACCAGCCAAAAAAATCCTATCTAACAGAAATAAGACAATGAAAAGGTATGTTCAGTACTGTTATTCCAAGTTTTGGTCCTGAAAATATACCCAAACAAATTAATTGGGAGGTAACATCCATATCTACATGTCCATTTAGAGAATCCATTTCTTCTGTATATTAAGCCTGAAAACAAGGCCACCTATCACACTGACAGCTCTACTCCTTTTAGAATAAAAGTTACTTTTAAAAAGCCTATAAAATACACTACCTTGAAACTAACATACTGCAGGTGATTGGAATGCCTCTTTATTATTTGCTTGATTAGCTCGGGGTGTGTAGTCCTCAGGTTCGACGTGGCTGGTTGATTCAGCTCAAACTCAAAGCACCTCCAGAGATCAGGCATATGAAACACCTGGTTCCAGCTTCTGCAGACCTGGGATGCATGAGCACGATCCAGAAGTGGCAAGTACTGGAACACCTGCAGGATAATGTCTTGGAGCAGGTTTGCCCAGTCAGGACTCTGCACAACTGTGGTTTTCTTCTCTACAACTCTGTGTCTCTTGGATTCCTTCTCAGTTGTGTCTTCAGATGAACTGCTGTTGGCCTCATTAGTTTTCCTTCCTCGTTTCATTCTATAGAAGTAATAAATCAAATTATTTATTTTGTAAACATAAAAGAGCTGAGAATAATATTAACAGAAAACTGTGGAGTTGAAAAAGGGTATTTTATGCAACAACATGACGGCAGGGTGTTTTTCCTGCCATATATAAAGGAAAAAAACCCCAAGTAACAAACCAAAGTGGTAGTCCAGAAATAACATTATCATCTAAACTGGTATCTTTAATATTACTTCTTTAATCATTAACAGTGCCAACCCATTTATAACAGTCACTCTCCTTTCAGTGTTTCATTTGTATGTTTGCGAACACTTTGAACCTAATTTGTTTTACTGTGTTTTTGATTATTACTCTACTGTTCTACTAATGGAAGGATAATCTTCTAAACAATTTTTTGAAAACTGACATAAATATTCCTGCCTCAGTCCTATTTATTAGGAACAACACTTGAAACTGTGGAGATAAAAATCAAGCAAGGAAGTAAATAATTACTGTATGCATGCTTGCAGGTGTTGCATCAGACCAAATAATTTTTTTCTCAGAGAGGAAGAATATTTTCTTTTTTAATTTATTTATTTAAAAT
Source organism: Irena cyanogastra (assembly GCA_013397155.1). Taxonomy (NCBI): domain Eukaryota; kingdom Metazoa; phylum Chordata; class Aves; order Passeriformes; family Irenidae; genus Irena; species Irena cyanogastra. The sequence goes on from VWZV01000533.1 coordinate 56,285, forward strand.
ACATTACTTTAATAGGCATCTGTTTTAAATCAGTATCCTTGAAAATTTATTTCATCAAGTCTGTTAGTGTACTTTCATTTTTCCAACTAACTAGTAAACAGGGATTACAGAAGATTTCCAGTAACAGTCTGGAAGTTTCAACCCACAAAAAAACTTCAGAGAAGGGCCAGAAAAATTTCTTCAAAATTGTATTAAATTCAGCAAGCCTGAGGCAAAAGGTTGTAGCATATGCTTTTTCCATAATTACATCACTTAAACAACTTCTACCTTATATTACATTATTGGAGAGAAAAAAACCCTTACCACTACATATATCTGAAATAAATCTAGGGTTTACTGGGTTTTAATCCAAGCATGTTATTTTGTACTTGCCACCTTACAACTGAACTGGGCACCTGATCATTTACTTTTAAAAGCCTCAGTGTGATGCACATCGTGTCCTAAAGGGCTCTGCTACTGCATACTCAACTACAATGTGCTCAATTCCAGTCTCTAAAGAGCTGAGAGAATTCGGTGGCAGGGCAAGCCTGACAGATAAAGCATCCCCAGCCTCCCTGATTTCTAGAAGATAAACAAGGATTTCATACACAGCGAAATCATCCTGGTTTAACATTCATGTACAATTACACATCCAGGATTATCATATAGATATATCTATAATATATAACATGATATATTATAATACATCGTATTATACCCCTTCTGGGATCTGAAAAGTTACGTTTCCCTGTACTGCGACTAAGTCTGAAAGTACTTCCTAAAACAAAACGACAGGTAAAAATTATACTGTTCACAATCCAATGCATCACAGATTATTTTCTCAAAGCCAGCACCTCCCTACCTATCTTTAAAAGGCTTTAATCCTAGCTACTCACATGACGGAAGTAAGCTATCGCTTAAGGTCTAAAGCCACTCATAAGATGATGCAGACAAACCTGAATGTACGGTCACGAAATACTGATGAAAAAAAATTTTTTCAACTCCTATTTTTACTCCCAGCACACTTGGAGGCAAGCAGAGGATGAAAACAGTACTGGGCAAAAATCTCTACTTGCTTCCTGAGAACTGTTTTCTGTGATTCAGCTCCCATCTATGGGACTATGCAGAACACAATTCCTGTGCTGGAACAAGCTTTCTGCCAGAGACAAGAGTTCTGTTTCTGAGCCACTTCACCAGTGAAGAAAAGCAAGAAAACTAAACAGTGACTCAGAACCATCTGCAACTAACAAAAATATAACGGAATTGGATTTTGCAACCGTGAAAATGGAATTCAACTTAAAATGAATCAAGAATTAATTGGCAAATCCAATGCAGGCCTATCGTGTTTCTGTTAGAGATAATAACTCAGCATAGTACAAGAACAATATTTATAAAAAGCTAGTCTGAAATGCAACATTAGTTTAAGCTTTAGGCTAAACAGATATTCCAAACAACTAGGTTATAAGGAGCATTCACCGCATGCAAGCTATTAACTTGCCAAATTCAGGCTTGCCTGTTTGATGTCCAAGTCCTTCCAAAGCCATCTGTAAAAAGCTACACGAGGTACTGTTAGACTGGGCTCTCCAAGCCCTCCTTTACAGAGATCCTGTTTCATCTTTTGCTAGCAAGGTAATAAATCTGCATAAATGTTCCAGTTAGGCAAGCTACTTTTATCACTGCATTAAGTTAGGGTTTGGGGTTTTTTTCCCCTCTTCTTTGTCTCCCTTTCAGAGAAGGCCAGGAGGGAGCTGCCACTAACGAAACTGTATTCGTTTTTCTTCTGGAAAAAAGGCCTCTGGGATGTGCTGATAGGAGTGAACCAGGTCATCAACAGCTCTCAATATGCATCTCTGAGCTAACTGGGATGAGCACTAAGTAGTTAATATATGCTGGTTACAGACCAAAACATACTCATGGAAGTTGTGGGATGCTGTCCTACATTTTTGTAAACAGCCAACTCAAAAAAAAAAAAAAAGAGACAACACAGCCATCACTAGAGGTATACTGATGATGATTTCTTCTTCTAAGAAAATAAGAAGTTACATGTTCTAAATGCCATGACTTAAAGCAAAGGATGGGGGAAAAGTACACCTTTCCAGACAACTTTTTTTGTCACTGATATCTTGTAACTGAAAAGAGATTAAGTACAACCTTTCAAAAATATTTCCTTGGCAAACTTTTCCCAAACAGGAAAAAAGCGCCTAAGCTCAAGACTAAAAAATATTATTTTAAGAACTGTGTTACTGTTTTGTCATCTAATTTTTAACCAATTCACACATCTAATTTTTGGTTTCTCATTTCAGAACTTTAAGTATCAGCTTTCTTTTTTTAATGTAACTGCTTTCAACCTCTTCACATGCCAATAATAAAATAAATACAAAATTTAAATAATGCATATTTGCCTGCAGAAGTTTACAGAGCTATCTGAAAATATATTTATTTTAAAAGGCCACTTAAGAGAGTAAACCTTTCTGGATATTTAACATAAGAAGAAGCAAATGCAATTAGAAGTTCAGTTCACTTTGCTTTGAGTATCCAGTAATTCAAAGACCTGACCACTTGAAACCCAAGGCCAACTTTTCAATAAGGAAGATGTGGATGCAAAGTTCCATGCTAGCAAATTACTGTATGAGTAAAACCTATTTTTCAAGGAATGATTGCTTATCACTTCTTAGCAACGCATGAACGATCAATCTCGCTTTTAACTCTCTCTGGCACACTCGGGACACACACGTATCACTGTTTTTCACACTGCTGCTACAACCAACTTAGCTTTAGAAGCTAAGATCTTGGCAGAAAGGAAAGAAAACCAAACAAAAAACCAAACCAACAAAAATACCCAACTCTACCGGGGCAGAGAGATGGGTGAAAGCCGGGTGCCTGACTCCTCAAGATTTTCCAAGTAAATTTCTCCACCTATTATAAGGACTTGTTTCTGAACTCCGCACCTGGGCGCAACCCACGCTATCTTGTTTGCAATAGTCATGTCCAACCCTGATCACACAGTTCAGTCACCGAGCAGGAGGAGGAGGAGCAAAGCACGTGCTCAACATTGTTTTTATTGCCGAGTAAGGTGCAGCCAGAACAGAACGGCAGTTAAAAAAAAAAAAAAAAAACCAAAAAAACCCCACAACCAAAACCAAACAAAACAAACTGTGCAGAGCTGTTTGCACCCGACTGATAACGCTTTCCCAAGAGCCTGCCCGGCCGAGCTCGATGTGCCTCACCCCCGCTGTTCTAGGAACACCAGGAATGCGCTAAAGGGGAGCACAGGCTGAAAGAGGGGGCGACTCGGACACGAACCCAACCCCTCCCTGCCGCAAAAAACCTGTTCCGCTGGACGCAGCGAGGGCTTTACGATTTATTGCCTCTATCACGGGAAGGCTGCGAGGCAGCGATCCCCAAACACGACGGACTAGGATTTAAGGATCGCTCGCTACTCCCGCAAAAGATTCCCCTCAGGGTCGGCTCCTTTCGGCCCAGCCCCGGCGCGGGGCTCCGGCAGCCCGGCAGGCCCCCAGCTCCGCCGCCCCCGCTGCTCGGATCCCGCTCCTGGGGCCTGGCACCCTGCGGATGGTCCCGCTGCGCCGCCGCCCGCCCCTTCCTGCCCCATCACCTGGCGGCTCCCTGCTGCGCTTCGCATTAACCGGGGCTCGGGCCGCGCCGGCGCCTCCGCTCCGGCCACATCGGCTCTCTCCGCCAAAGCCGACCCCAGCGCCGCCTCCTCCGCCGCCCGACCGCCCGGTCCGTCCTGTCCCACCCGCGTCACTGCTTCGCTCCTTCCCTGCCTCGCTCTCTGTTTACTTCCAGCGGCGGAAGCGACGCGAACCAGCCAAAATGGCGGCGGGCGGGCGG
>VWZV01000534.1:0-48178 GCA_013397155.1 Irena cyanogastra
GGTGGGTTTGCAATTCTCCACAATGACAAGTGCCAGGGCAAGAGCAGTGCACTGAGGGGCAAAGTCTGGGGCTGAGGTGGGTGCTCCCCTGGGATCCCCTCTGCACAGGGACCTGAAGCAACCCCCTGAAGCCCTGCAAAGCACCTGTCAGCTTTCACCCCTGTGTGAAACTGCAAATTGCAGTAACCCCTTCAACTCGTGGGCCTGCGAGCCCTTTGCTGCACCAGAATCCCAGACAGGACATGAGGGTGTCTCTTCAGTCCTGTGGCCAAACCTTCTGAAGGTACAGCTCAATATGGGCAGCATTTGCTTATATGAGTGGTTTCTTTTTATTTCTTCCTTCACATATTTTTCTGGGAAATAGTCTGCCTGACCTTGACAGCTGGCTAAAAAATTTGGTTGCACGGTTTCTTGGCACAACATGCAGAATTTGTCTGAAGCCGACTGTTTCATAGGAAACACTGACTATTGCCACCAAGTTTTTTGAGAGGGAAATGTTGAGACATTTGGAAAAACTACAACTATTTGTGGTAAATCGTCAGTCCTCTTGCCATGCTGAAGCCTCTCCCTACAAGGCAATTATTTTAAATATTAGAATATGCAAAATATTTGGATAGTCAAAACAAAATCATCAGTGATCTCCAAGGAAAACTGTTTCAATGTTTCAAAAAATTCTATAGGCAATTCACAATATTCATCAGTTTGTAAGTTGTTAGAATTAAAACATTCTGTCAAAATTGTGCTCAGATAAAAAAAATCAGCATAACAACCCAGGGATATCAAACAAAATCAGATGTTGGGGGCTTCTCTTTGTTCTTCATTGTAGTTTTACAGCACTTGATTTCAGGGCATCCAGTGCATCTCTACATACATGTGAGAGAAGTATCATCATAGCTGTGTGTGTGTATATGTTATCAGATATATAGCCAGATTTAGGAAGCAAGAGCTAAGAAGGGGAGCTCAGTTCAGCCAAGGAGAAGACAGGCACATTGTATTGCTAATTTTGTTGAAAGATTGGAAGAAATTATTGCTTTGACTGAGATAGTGAAAGTCATGTCAGCAACTAGATTATTATTATCATTAATGGAGAACCTGCTGCATGAACAACCTACTAAGGTCTTCTCCTTCTTAGAGGGGCCTAACCAATGAGTTAGGAAGTGCTTTGCTTTCTGGATTAATGAATATTCATGTCACTAATTAAAGAATGCTTTAGTAGAAAAGGCTGAGCTCATCCTGGAGTACAGGATCCCAATGGTTGGATTGCAGTCCTAGGAGATGGGCTGAATCCTCTCAGGCAGAGAGTGGATGTGAGGTTGGGTTTGCAATAAATATTGACTGCTCCCTGGACTGAACTGGGCACAATTTTTTGCAGGAAATTTTGTGAATCCAGCTTTTACTCTCTCAGCTTTTGTGAAATGAACAAAAATCAGCATGTTATATTTTAGGTTGTTTTACTGAAATTTAAAATTATCTTTTCTTCTTTTTTATTTTTGGTGAGGGAAAAAAAGAAAAAATTATTTAAAGTTGATCTAGCCCTATATTCGGATTCTTCTTCAGATCATCTGATGAACCAAAAGAATGAATCAAAAAATTAATCAAAATATACTCCTGTAGTGCTACCCTGAGCCTGCAGTGCTTGTCAACGTATTTCCTTTTAAGATGGTAACTGGTTTCTTCTCCCATTTAAGTCTGTTTTGGTGTCCAAATACAAACTGGGAATCTATCACATCCAAGCCATCCAAGTTTGATGACCAGTCATTTCATTTACATGGAATAAATGAAGAAAAAAAAGATCATTACTCTTCTCTTGGTCATACCTGGTATCCTCCAAGGAGGTATTTACATGTGAGAGAAGTTCATTGGCTTAGCTAGAATGTTTATTACTGTCCTTTGTGTAATAAAGCCATCAGTCAGGATGGAAAGGGGCTAGGGAGAAGGGAGAGCCAAATCATTGCAAAGAATTTATGCGTAGATAGTTTTATATTGCTGTCCTTTTATTTTTAAATGCTGATTGGAGAATGAGGTCCAATAAGATATACAGCCCTGTAGCCATACACATGTGTTGTTATAATGCAGCCTTTCATTCAAAAAGGCTGGCAGTGCTTAGGGTGACAGATTTATTGTCTGTACTGCAGGTTAAGGATCATAGGTCATTTTGCAAATATCCTTTTCAGGTGTCTGTAAATTCCTGCAAAAACACACATAAAGTGCAAGAACACTCAGAAGAGTTATTTTTTTATTACCTTCCTGACTCAGAGCCCAAATGCAAACAAGATAAACATGTCCTTACTGGGAACACTGGGAGCGAGTTAGCCTCTCAAAGGTGGGAGTCCTCTGCTGTCCTGGATGGCTGCAGCACCAGAAGTTATCTCTTCCCTGCATGTAGGCCTCTATTTCATTTCACAAGATGACAGAGCAGACCATAAACATCCTCACTCATGAGAAAAGTCTGCTTTTAACTCCTGCTCACACTACGTACCTTCACCAAGAGGTAGCACAACCAGCCCGACCACCTTTTAAGAGGCTGCCCTGACCCCACTTCCAACACATGGGAGACTTAACTGTATCCAGCCTGAATTTTAAATTAATTTTGATTGCTTATGCAGATGATCAGGCAGTAGCTAATGTGGGGCTAGGCATGCAGGGCTGGCCATGAGCATGGTTCTGAGGAGAGCTGCCAGCCCCCATGCAGAGAGGTCCCCCACCTCCCGGGGATGGCTTGGCCACAGGGCAGCCTTCCAGCATCTGCAGGATCCCTGCTCAAAGAGCCTCCCTGGCACTGGCCAAAGCCACCCCGCTGCCTTGCCAGCCCTGGCAGCAGTGGGGGCTCGTTGTGGTGCCAGCTGCCCTCCAGTGTCACCAGCCCGGGGCCAAAGGTGCTGCAATAAGTCGTATGCTGCCCCCTTCCCTCAGGAGGGAAAGGCTCAGAGCCACACTGAGATTTCATGGGCTCCCCTGCTGCAGGTGGGCAACTCCCACTGGAATTCCCATTGCAATTCCCTTTGCAATTCTCAGTGTGATTTCCAATGCAATTCCCAGAATATTTCCCAGTTCAATTTCTTCTGTGATCACAATTCACTTTGCAACTCCCAGTGCACTTCTCACTGTGATTCCCATTGCAATTCCCAGTCCAATTTCCACTCTGATTCCCACTGTGATTCCCCTTGCATTTCCCAGTGCACTTCTCACTGTGATTCCTTTTGCAATTCCCACTGCAATTCCCGTCAGGACCCCAGGGCTGGCCCTGCTGGCCCATCACTGAGCATGGGTTTTAACTCAAGGCCCGTGGCAGTGGCCAGTCCTGAGAGATGAAAAGGACCCGATGACTTTTTTTTCCTAATGTAAGATCTGGCAGCCGAGCTAGCCAGGGGCATTAGTGGCATAACATGAATAATAGCTTCTGACAGAAGGAGGTCACACAGCCCATTTCAGTCTGTCCACCTACATGGAGGAAAGAAGCATGACGAGGCAGGAACACTAAGTTCTTGTCTGAGTTTTCTGACTGTTCACTGTGCTACTGTAGATTCTCTGGCACCCATTCAAGCTTCATTGCATGTTAATTAGTGTAGCTGGTAAGGCTTCTTTTTTTTAAACCAAGAAAGGAGTATTTTGCTGACAAGATGCCTCAGTTCCCTTCCTATATAGATTTTGGCTGTAACTGTGAAAGTCCCCTTTTTCTGTGAAAACAATGTAATCTTACTCAGTGGCATGGCTCTATATTCACCAAAAGCAATGGCTTTGATCAATTAATTGCATTAACCATCAGTTTGATAAAGTAATTCACACAAATAAAAGAAAGTCAGGTTTTTTTGAGTGCTTCAACACCAAGTTATGCATTCTGAAAATATCTGGGGTTTTGTTTCTCAGCCATTCCTTCTTACTGGTCAGTATGGCATTCTTTTTCCTGGATGTTCATGTCTTAATTAGATCTCATCAAATTCAACAGGGAAACCTTGCCTGGCCTGAGAAGGTATTTGTTTTGACCTGATGAAGATGATCCCAAGGTGCTGTCAGGTGGTATTCTCAGTATTCTCACGTGCACATTTATCTCTGCACTGACACTGTGGTGACTTAGAAAACAACATTTTGGTTATCTGAATCAATATTTTGGCCAGATGGGACCCTCTTGCCTTGTCCCAGGACGCTGAGAGGTGCTGTGCACTCCCTAAGGTGGCTCTTGGCTTGGTGCTGCAGCACAGTATTTCTGCCCCCTCCTTTCTATGCTGCACCTGGGAAAGAGACCCTTTTCTTGATCTTTCATGTGTGGCTTTCATTACTGCATTTGTTGTTTGTGTTCACTTGTGCCATGCTCCGTTCTGCAAGTCTGTTTTTCTTTTGCTTCAGGGTTATTTGGCTGTATTTAACTGTACAACTCTCTTGTTACATTGTATTGGCTTGTCACTCTAATTGGATTTTATCACAATCAGTAACACCTCCCAATATCCTACATCTTTGTGTGACTTTGGTAAACACTTCCTGTCTAAGATGAAGAGCTGCAGACATGACTCAGGGCTCATTATTTAAATGAATTCTCTTTATATGAAGAGAGATGGAGATTTTTTTCCATACAGTATTTTTAAAAAATAAGCTAAAAACATCCAACACTAGTTTGAAAAGGTGTTGCATACATTTTTCATAACACCTCATCTACTTTGAAAGGGTTAAAACCAATAGATAAGGCTTCCCTTACCACTCAGGTGTTGTTTGGGTTGCAGGGAAAGCTGTGCATATCTTTTTTCATCCTTCAGCCTTCCCCTTGGGCAGCAGAGGGCAAGGATGTGGCTGGCAAAGGGCAGTTTCATAACATGCACAGGCCCTGTGAGCACAGGCCCCCTTCCCTTTTGCTCTAAAACACTGTCTTTTTGCAGTGCTGTGAGGTTAGCTGGGGGCTTTTTTGGTAGTATTGGGTATTGATGGCAGCACAATATTCAGAAGAGTGGAAAAATGTCAGTGGTGAGACACACTTCAATCCTCATCATTAATACTTTATATTTCAGAGTAGTCCTAAGAGTACTGGTAATGCTAATTCTAGAGTTATTACACTTCATTCAAAATAAATCTTTATTTTTAAAGGAAAATCCATGCAGAAGCCAAGTTTTGAGATGTCAAATTTTGTAGCTGTTCCCACTTCTACCACAGTTAGAGAAACGCATTACAACAAAGTTTTTGAAATGAACTGCAGAGTTCAGGTTCCTGGAGTCTTGCTGCGATTCAAAATCTCCAGACTCTTTCAGAAATCACCCTTTATTTGCTACCCCACTGTCTTCACTCAAGCAAAAATGCACTTCATTCATTTCTTTGCAACTGATCCTTATTTAATTTGGCAAAGAGGAAAGCGTAAGTTGGTTCAACTTGGTCGAAAGTGATGCAGCATTTTCTCAGCGTTTGCATTGAGCTATGTCCTTGAATGTGCTTTGTCTGATCAGCAGCCATTTTTCAGCCCAACTGTACTTCTGGCACAGCCAAGTTGGGCTGGGAATGAGCAAAGCATACAGAAGATCATGTCTCTATCGAGCAAAATGCCTGGTTCCCTAGCTACAGACAAGGATGTGCCAGAAACCCCAGCTTAAGTGAGAATTTTGTGCTAAGCACTAAGGTCGCTGTGACCTTCACAAAGATTACTTCATGCATTTTTATTTCAGTAGGTGTCAACAACCGTGCTGAGCTAGCTTGGTTTGTGCTGCAGCCTGAAAAGGGTAGGGGAAATTAGACACTTTGCATTGGCTGGGATTTTAAATGGAAAAGTCCTGCTCTCTTTTTGTTTGCTCAGCCTAATACAAACCTGCTTTTGCTTTTATCTTATCATGACATTCAAATTCAGAAGCAGAGCACAGGAGCTCAGCAGGGCAGCACTGACTCCAAGGCAGACCTCTATCTGCAACCTTTTGAGCCTGCCCTTTTACTGCTACCTCTTGGTTTTGTTTAATACCAACTAACCCCACCAAGGCACCTGCAGCAGTCCAACCAGACCACAGCTTTGTCCCTGAGCTGGGCACCCCAGCCCAGCCCACCTGGCCGAGCATTCCCTCCCCCACCTCTCCTTGCCCTGGGCACTGGCATGCAGATTCTCCCTCACTGACCTGAGTCCTCCATGGGACTGAGTGGGCATGAAAATAAAATAATGAATAGGAAGAATAAGATTTCATCAAAAAGGTTGGTTGGCAGAAGGTTCAGCCTCCTAAATCAGCTTGAACCATAAATCATGGCCCTGAGCTGCGCAGAAATACCTGCCTCTACCTGGCCTGCAGGTGCAATAACCCAAAAAGGTATAAGTGTGCTGTAATGGCTTCAGAAAGCAAGCAGGAAGCATTTCTATCAAGCACAATAGCAATAAATGAATGTTCTTTGAGAGCATTAACTCTTTCCAAGCTGTTTGATTTCCCCGTGCTGTACTGCCTTTCAAAATTATCTGTCCTCAGTGCATATAAAACACGTAATAAAACAGGTAATAGTATAAAAAACATAATCAAAATGTTTTAATGTGAAATATTGTACATACTGTGTAAAGAATTTCTAGGAGCAACACCTTGACTGCTTCAAACAGAACTGCATAAGTCATGGTTTCTCTTGTGTTTGCCCTGTTCCATATTTATACAGCACTTTTTTTTGCATGGGCATTTATGGAATTTATTCAAAAATGTGCCAAAGGACTAGGGGAAAATTAATCTTACAGGAATGATAATTCTTGCTGAAATATCAGTGTGGCAGAAATCAAGAGATCAGAAATGTTGTCCTGCAGTTTCTGGGTAATGATGACCACCTTGCAGCTTTCAAATATTGAACACCTGTAGAACACTGATAGGAATCAATTGAGCCTCTGAATTTAAGATTTGCAATGTCATTCAGATAATCAAGTGTATCTAGAGGACCTGCAGCCCACTCTTTCACTATCCACAGGCAGACTCAGTCCATCAAATTATTCATTGCCAGCCACCCACTTTTCTCAGCTCCGAAGGGTTTGTTCCATCTGGAAGTAACTCTCTCTGATTGCATCCTCTTCTGATGTGTGTCTGGATTTTCCCTTCATAAAACAATACTCTTCAGTATCATTGCACTATACCTCTTGACTGACTTTTGGTACTGGAATTTAAACTAAGGGTTTGTGAATCATGCACAGACATTATTAAAACAAACTCATATGTCCAGATCCTTTAAAATGAACAACATAGATTCAAGTATTCATAGCATAGATTCAAGTATTATAACATGCAGCAGAGAGGTGGATCTGGACATTGAAATTGTATATGACATTCTCCCATTCTATCATGATTACCACAAATTGAGCTTGCAGTTAGTGAAAACTGGCTACTCTGTGAAATTGCTGTCTCCTATCAGCTCAATTTTTCATAGGTTGTTGAGCTCAGCCCTAGCTCAGTTATATGCAATTTGACTCCTTTAAAAGTAAGATTGTCTGCGCAGTCAGTTCTAGGTGAATTCAAACTCTGTATTTCTGGGGAGGGCTGGCAGAAAAACATAAAGAATTTGTTTTTTCTACACCTCTGGTAAGAAATCAAAAGAACTTTGGTCTACATTATCTATCAGTAATATTTTTTGAGACAAAATATACATAATGTTTTTCTCTCCTTCCTATCTCCTTGCTAGTCTTAAATGACCAGAATAAAGCTGCTGCTTTGCAAACCCACAAGCAGAGTATTGTTTGCAAGCATTGGGCACAATGACTCTGGGGTCAGGGTGGAGGTTAAGGCAGGTTTAGGACATGTGCTATGCCCTGAGGACATCCCAATATGTTTCTGTTCATTTTTTCTTGCATATTTCTTATTGTACCATCTGTCTGCTGCATCTTGGACATGAAGACTGGCAGTAATTCTGATGGGTTAACATCACCCTCTGTGATGCAGGTAGCTCAGGTGAAGTTTTAGTGCTGTACTTGGCAGTGTTGGGTTAATGTTGGATTTGATGATCTTAGAGGACTTTTTCAACCTAATTAATTCCATGATTCTGTGTTCATCATATGCACCAGGCCCATTCAGAGAGAAGAAAAATTGGTCTTTTATACTGTTTTTTTATCCCTTTCACGCCAGCTCTATAGCAGTTGGTGCAAAAGAGTCACGTATGTTTGAAAAAACGGTACTCTTATCCAAATATCTCTGTTTTCTTTTCCACCTAAGATAAAGTAACTTTATCTGTTCTTCTTAAAATTAATCCCAGTGATACTTCCTCTTCACCTGGGCTTTCAGGTTCCTCATACCTTTCTCCCAGTCTACTCATTTATCTGTTCCATAGCTCTTCCCTCTCTTTATCTGTGCTTCCTTATGAACTTCTGACTTGAGACATTTGCCTGGGGAAAAGTTGGGGCTTTGACCCTCTGTGTGTTACTAATATTATTACTTAGTAGAAATACAATGTAATAATACCTTGCAATAATACGATGAGCCAAGGGCCCCTTTGCCTCCGGAGCATATTGTCCTCTGCTGTCTTCATTTGTTTGGTCTTAACTCAGAAAGCTTCTGGGTTTTCTTTGGGCTAGCTAAGGACTAGCTGGAAGGAAGCTCCCTTGTCATAGTTCCTCTTGATGCTCAGCAGCCCTAGGCCTGTGAGGGACCAAAGTTGTGACCCTCTCCACTAGGATGTCCCCTAATGTCATGGCCCAGAGCTCTGTCTAACCTCTCAGAACAGACAGCGTAGGAAAAGCTGCCTCACACCCCCACTATCTCCTTCCAGACAGCCATGGAGGTCATCCTGTACTTACCCTGGTGCTAACAGTTTTTCCTGATATCGCCTCTGCTTGTTTCAAGTTTGCTTCCAGACTGAGATATTGTGCCAGTTCCACTCCCAGGAGGAGTCCCTGGAGGCACTGATCCACCTCCTCCCACCCATCTTTACCTGCCTGCAGCCCAGATACCAGACAGGGAAAGCAAGTCAGTTACACAGGGAGAAGCAGAGCAAAGATTGTACAGTTTCAGACTCCAGGTAAGACAAAATTAATGAACACACACATGCACACAAAACCTGCCAATAAAGCATGGGCTAGTCCATGCCACTTCCATCACCCTAGACACTCCCCTTTGAAATTACACCCTCGCTTCCTTCAACCATACAGCCCGCAGCACTCTGATTTCTATGACACTAGCACTGTATTGCTTTACATTTAGGACACTGAGGTTGCAGAAAGAGCTTTGTACCATGAAGAAGTTATCTCCACTTGACTGAAAGCTTTCTGCAACTACATATTGCATCCAGTGTTTGCAGTCACTGATCCATTATTTGTAAGAGGGACAAATCCTATCCTTTGTTTTTCGGCTGGCTGAAGATTTAACCTCCCTTCATTGAAAGAAAGCATGACAGTGTGAAAGATTTCCAACAATTTTCTGCTTTTATTTATTTTTTATTATTATTATTACTATCCTTATTGTTGTCTTTTTACATCTGCTCTAGCTGTGACGTGTAGAGCTTGGGCAGCCAACACCACTCAGCATGGCCAAGTTATTTTTGCAGTGATGTTGCAAAAGAAGGGAAGCATCTATTCCCTCTATCCTATTTTATTAAAAGGCAGTGCATTTTATGACTTCTCCACTCTAGCTGCAATGATTCAGTGCCAGGTGCTGGAGCTTATTCCCCTCTCTCCTTTGCCCGCAGAAGCAAACCAGCACCAATCTGCAGAAGTCACAGGTAGGATGTTAATCAAAACCATAGGGAGCCAAAAGTAGTTCCTGGAGCAGGAAACTGAAGAATGTAGGTCATTACTTTACCTATGCATTCAGTAAACCCACCTACATCAGAGGACGTGGGAAAGAGGAAAAGAGCATTATGTAATCAAGTCTAATGTTAATGGCAGTTTTCCATAAAAACATAAGTTCTCTTGGGGTCAGTTGTTTTCCCTTTCCCTCCAAAGACTAGTTGCTAAGTGAGTGAAAAATACTCAGTTTCTATTATAGGTTAAAGCATACATGTGTGTGTACATGTGCATTTAAATGTGTTGCATGTATGCATGTACAGAAAGCCATAATCTTTTACAAATGTGTCTTTCCTAAGACTACTAAATACCTTGGTGTGAGATGAAATATTTTCTTTAAATGATCATAAAAGGTGTTTCTAAAATGTCACCACTTATATAATTTTCCCAGCTTGCCCCACAGTTCACTTCAGATTGAAACTAATTTAAATTACTTTGTAGCTCCCAGCAATAAAAGGAATTTAGTAATTTGCAGTTCATTTGCCCTTGCTATTCTTGGAATCGGTATTTGAGGTTGTCCAATTCTTTGCATCAGGAAATGTGTGGAGTGCGAGTAGCAGTCATGTCATGCCTGGCAGATTTTGCCAAGGAAACTATTGGGTTTTGGAGCTTTGAAATTCTGGGGATAATTGACGTGTGCTCCATTCCCACAGAATTGCTGCGATCCTCGTCACTGCCTGGCTGTGGATGAGTTTAGTGAACATTGTATTTCCCAAGTGGTGGTTAAGCTAACTTAATTAGGGAAGTGCCTTTATCCAGCCCAGACAAAGGCTGCCCTTGATGGAGCACTGTTGAGAAAACAGCACTGAGGCAAAGGCCTTGTGAACCAGACATGCAGAGATGTCTCCTCCCTGGCCTTGTGCCTTTAGTGGAGGTGACATCTTAGGGGGAGGAAATAAAAAGTAAAAGAATGACCTAACATGAGCCAAGCCTGAGCTAACCAAACATGAGCCAAGCCTAAGCAGACCTCTTCACCTGGGGACACTCCAAGAGGGAAGTGTAGGAGTCTCCTTGGGAGCCCCAACACTCCCAGCCTGCAGGCTGGCAGGAAGGAAATGAGGAGCCAGGCAAGCCTCCCACAGCACCCCTGAGACGTGCCCATAGAATCTCATAGAACCAGGGAGTCTGAGGCTGCCAAGTGCCCTTCCCATGCTGATGTCCCAGGACAGACCCAGAGGAGTGCAAACAAGCACACTAGCCCAGCAGATTTAGATGGCCTCTGGGGTAGAAGCTGTGTTGTCAGGGCACCACCAGCTCTGCTCTTTGCTTTACTCCCCAGGGAACCCACATCACCTCCACTGGAGCCCTGAGCACCTGGATACCACCACATACACCATTATTAGCATTTGGCCTTGCACAAATAACGAGAGAAGACTGTGCTCTCACCTCAGAATCCAGCTTCAGTGCTAATAAAAGGGAGGAGATAAAACAGTGTCATACAAATGAGATCTTACACTAATGGCTGCAAACAAACAACTGATGTACATAAACAGCATTAGAGAGAAAGCATGGCTCTGGATATATCAGCTACTTCTGTCTGTGCTGTAGGGTTCTTTCCATTCTCTCTCTTACTTACTCGGTGTAAAATCATGGGAGGGAAATATGTGTGTAAGGAACCATTATCATATTGGGGTTTGTTTTAAAAGTGAAGGTCTCTTACCCAGGTGGGAAAGAGCTTTGTACTCAGAACTCCCCAATGTTATTAGAATACAAAAGTCTGTATTCTCACTATCTCAATAAAACAAATAAATATGTTATTTCTCCGTTTGCCTTAAATACATTTTGTTACACTAGTTGCTCTCAAGCCTTAACTCTCAAAAGCAAAAGACTGCAGTCTCCTTTGCCTGTGCCAAGCACAGGATCAGGAGGTCAAGGCTGCAGGAGTCAGCAGTGCAGAGCACTTTGGGTGTCTCATTCACGCTGTTGCTCAGTCTGACAAACACCCCAGACATCTACCCGTTTTCTCATTATCAACAGAAACCCGTTCCTCCGTGAGAATTCTGGTCTATGCTTTTAATTCAATCGCTAATCTGACAGCTCTCTATGTCCTACAGCAGAGATAACCTGCACATTTGGGTGTCTGAGCATGGGGCTTAGTCCTGTGGATTGAATGTACTACTATTTTGATAACCACCCGTGCAGAGAAATACTGGGAATGGGAGGGAGGAAGCAAAAAAATCTGTGGAACGAAGTTAACCACTGGTTTGAAGATGTTTTCCTGGAGAAAGACATGTAATGCAATGTAATTTTTGCTTTTAGCTGAATTTAAAACAAGTAAAGCTGCTATTCTTCCTAAATTGTTTCACCTTTTTTTCAGTTTCCCTCTCAAGAGCTCTCCCAGGGCTGGGAGTCTCTGTGCTGCCCAACAGCAGCCATTCCTGAGTGTCCAGCATGTCCCTCAAGTTACTGGAAGCCATAGGCTTTACCTTCCCATTGCATAAAGGTAATTTGAGACCAAGGCTTCAAGCAAACAAGAAATGGCATTAAAACAACTGTTGTGGATGTTTTAATTTAATTTTCCCCAAAACAATCCAGCAGCAACATATGGCTCTCAGTGAGATCCTGCTACTACACAGTTTGGCAGCTGGGCTGACCGAGCCATGAGAAGATCAGGCACTTTGCAAAAGCAGTGTGGGTCAGCATCTCAGATTGGGGAAGAAAAACCAAGCTCTGGGCCCAGCTTCTTCTCTGTATTGCTCTTGGCTCCCAGGACATAGCCCTTGGGAGGGATCCCAGCGACAGAAAATGCAAATAAGATCTTGCTACAGATAGAAAACAGCTTCAGGGACCAAAGATAGTGAGTTTTATCAGCATTTCCATTTCCATAATAAGTAATAAATGTACCAGCTCATGACAAAACTGTGATAAGTATTTTGTGGAATGTTTTCCAGTCATGTGGAGTATAAGACTGTAAGTAATTATTGAATCATCCAGTCCAGCTTCCTGGAAGTTGTCAGCTACTGCACCCTGAAAATTCACATCAAACTGGAAATCCTGGTGAGGTCAGAGGGCTCAGACCTGAAGATCAAAGCCTATGTCATGGGCAGAGTGCATCCAGTGCTCCCCTGCTTCAAGTACTCTGGTACTACACACCCCAGGGATGCTCCCAGCTGAACCAGCCTCAGTCTTCAGGGGACAGCTGAGGACTTGGCTTTAATTTGGTCTGCTCTTCTGGCATTTGTTTTGGATTTTCCCTGTTCTGAAAAGAATTTGTTCCCAGCTCATCATGTTCTCCTCACTTGTGCTTACAGGTCTGGGCACACCTGTGGTTACCTAAGCAAAGTCAGTGCTCAGTAAGAAACCTGAGAGGAAAACCCATTTTGGTGATGCACTCTGAATTTCAAGGGAATTATATCCCAGCTAAGAGGAAAGGTTTCTTTTACTGTCTGACTCCAGTGCCTTCACAGAAATGGAGCCAGTTAAATAAGTACTGTGTGGGGTCATCTGCTTGGATTACATGCTCATCTTACCCTGGTAATGTGCCTCGGCAGATAAGTATCTGATCATCTTTAGCTGGACAGCTTCTGGTTGCATGGCAAACTACCTTGCCAAGTGTGTTTTACATGATACTAACACGTCCTTTGCCAGTACATGTACTTGGTATTAAAGTTCCTCTTTGCTGCCTTGAGCACATCCTGTTTGCTGATTCCCTCAGGAGTAAAGCACTGTGCACCCATTGAACAAGGTATGCCTGAAAATCAGTGGGTGAGAGATTTGAGCGCAATGCTGCACGGAGGAGGAGGTAGGATGAAAAAAGGGCCAGTGTCTCCTGATGCTGAGCCACACAAGTTGCCTTCCTCCCTCTGACTCACCATGTGCCACAGTCTGGAAAAATCACTTAAAAATTATTTTCCCTCTTAGGCAGATGCGCAAAGATGCAAGTGCTTTGCCCTCTTTAAGACAGGTGCTGACTGGTGCCTTCTCTTTATTCATAGTGACTTCTATGACACCTCACCCTGCACACCCCTGAGCTCTGTTGAGGTCAGACCAAAAGGCACATATGCCCTCATGCCTCCCTGCATTGCATATCAAAAAAATAAACACCTCACAGAAAATGATATACTTTGTTCTTTGATGCTGAATTGGTAAATGTGGCAGGGAAGATATCTATTTCATTAATTCAGTGCCAGGGTGACAGGTGCCAAGGAGCACAGCAGAAGGTGAGATTGGGTTTCTGACAGAGAAATCCAGAAGCTGCTCACTGTATGGATGACTATGACTGATGCTGGCAGTTAAGGTCTTGTGGCAGTCAGTGTACATCTGTTGAATACCACTGTGGAGCCCAGTGATGTATTCAGCTGGTAAAAGTGCCTGTTTCTGCACAAGCTTCTATGGTCAGTAGTGTTCTGTTGTGTTCTGCAAGCACCTGGAGCCATTGGAGATACAGCAGGACATCCCAACAAGTATCCATGGTCACTGCTTTCCTCTGACCTTCTGGTAGTGCATCCAGCCCTGGAGAGCCCACTGAGAATCCCCAATGGCACCAAAAGAGCAGCCACTCCACACATCCTGTGTCTCACATTGCCAGGGCCTGGCCTCAAGTGTGCAAGCATTGCCTCAGCCACCACTGTTTGTTTTTAAGGAATGAGATTTCCTAAGACTGTCAAGCTTTTGCTCAGAGACTGCCACTTGACCTCTAAACAGTATTTTTGTGTTGGCATGTTAAAAGCTACAGGAAAAAAATATTCATGAAAGACCTTTCCTGACAGATGGTTTTCTTATTCAGGAGTCTGCCTTGTAACTCAGAGTTTGAGTACTGCAAAGCTGAGGCTTACATTTGCACACTGTGACTTCTATATCACTGAATGCTAGGTGATTTTTTGTGTGCATTGTTAATAAAGCCCTACCACAGAAAAAGGCAAATCTATTTGCTGTCCGCGTAATTTCTGCACTTACCTCAGCTCAGGCAGTAGGGACCAGTAAGAGCTGCTTACTTTTCCTGCTCCAATTAACTTTCAGGTTTT
Organism: Irena cyanogastra; assembly: GCA_013397155.1. Classification (NCBI taxonomy): domain Eukaryota; kingdom Metazoa; phylum Chordata; class Aves; order Passeriformes; family Irenidae; genus Irena; species Irena cyanogastra. Next base: position 14,659 of record VWZV01000534.1, read on the forward strand.
AATGAGCTAGTTCTTGAGCTCGTTCAGTCATTGCAAGGTTATAAGGATTAAAAGAATTACAAGACATTTGTGGTCTCAATTGTTGGTGCTGTTATTTTAAAGCTTGCTTTAATATCACCTCAGATAAACACTTGGGCTCTTTTTCAGGCTGGGAGAGCTGGGGGAATCGTGCTGCTTTCAGATTTGGCAGCTGCCAGCGAGGCCTCCAGTGTCATCCTCTTCCACTCTCACTTTCTTGTGGTTTCCCCCTTCACAATGCTGAAATCCAGCGTTTTGTTACCTATTAAAGTGTCACACTCAGCGATATTGTGAAGCTATTAAATTCTGCTGGATCATCCTTTGTGAAGAAGAGGATGTTGACAGAGCGGAAGCGCCATCCTTCAGCTATTATCTGCTATTCAGTGTCCTCCAATTAGTATGCACAATAAATCTAGTCCAAGACCCCCCACTGCTTTATGTAATTTCCATATTAACCTCACTGCTTCTCAACGTGTTTCTGTTATTAAGCCATTTAAAGACTTCCCTTAATTCACTTACCAGAGCTATGTCTCATTTTCCTTTTTTCATCTATTTGCATACATTTCCAAAGGTTCACTTCTCATGACGTCTGTTGTTGTTGGTTAATTTTTTAATTAAAGATTATTTCCCGTATACTTTTTTTACTGCATCCTCCTAACTTGTGTTATCCTCCTCATCTCTGTCAGATTGCAGTGGCTGGAATCAGAACTGATTGATTGTCAATTTCATGTGTTCGAAAAGCCAACCCTTTAAGGCTGCCTTAGTAATTCTCTGGCTAAAATTGAGTTTTGTAACAATTCTGCTCAATGAAAATGTAAAATTTTTCTGGTGTTGCATTGTATAATCTCCTCTGCTGTTCTCCTTCTCCAGGGGGTCTGGCAGGAAGTAGAGCCAGGAGTGCGCTCCTTTCACTACACAGCCTCAAAGGCCAGTGGTTCTTAGCTCACTGGAAAAGTTGAGGATACAGATCCAAAGATGAAGCATAGGTTTTCAGGTCAAGGATGGTTTAAAATTACTTGTTTAACTATAACTGAAGTATAGCTGTAACTGTGATAGTTTAGAAAAACACTGATGGAGTTGCTGGAGATTAACCACCAGGTTTTTGTGGAGGTTGGATTTTATTATGGTGGTATTTTGCATCCCTGGATTGTTTTAAGCAAGCAGATCTTGCTCCTCTGGGAAAGGCTGGTTGGTTTTTTACATCCAGCCCTTCCAGGCATTTCTGTGCCTCATGCAGATGAGAGGAAGAGCAACCATCATCCCTTCCCCAGCAGCTCATGTTCCTTTTTTATTCTAGGTTATTAAAATAAAAGAGCATTTCTATCAGCTGTGGTAATCTGCTTGAGAAACAGATGTTTCTTGAAAAAGATGGAAGCAGCTTAAACATCTATGATGAGCTGATTCCTAATTCCCTGATTGAAAGCTGAAATGATCTTCGTGTAACTTTGAAGAGGACATGGTATTTGTCTCCCTAGGCAGGCAGCACTGTGCAATAAGCCCCTAAGAAGGCTGAGTCTTTAAAAGAGTTTATATCCCCTGGGGGAAAATGCCTCTGGTTTATCTACTATTTTGAAAAAGGAGGGAAAAGAAGTAATTTCACAGAATGAATCAATTATGGAAATTTTTTGAAGTAGAGAAGATATTAGGTTTGGTGACCAACGGGAGCTTACTGCCAATAGTACAAGTCAACTTTCATTACCTTATTTTCTTCATTTTTCTGCTGGCTTCTAAGAATATCTGACCAATGTTAGGATCTAACTGCGAATGAAAGTGATATGTTGCAATCTCATTACAATAAAAAATATGTCAAGCTAACAATTCTACAAAAAAAAAAAGTCCTATATGTGTATGGTAGTTATAATTGTCTCAGAAAAACATCTTTTGGACTTAGATGTTGTAAATTTATTTTCTTTTGCAAAAACAAAGTCCATCAAACACAAGCAAGCTTGTTCTCAGCATCTCTTTCTGACAACATAAATCCCTGTCTGTGAGGGATGAATCCCATTTAACCCATCTCCATCACACACGTGAAGTGGAATGGTCTCTAGTTATGAAGCCAAACTTAAATAAAAAGAAAGAGCATTTTTTGCTTTGCAACCAGTTTAAATGCACACGTGCATAATGTAGGAAAAGGGCTCTGGTAAAAGAGAATGTGTAACAGCCACATAAACCTGATAGCACCTCCTTTTCCTGTCTGGATTTATCCCAGTACTGTTGGCATTATTGCAGTGAAAGTGATGGAGTGGCCCAGCTTTGGGGGTCTGGCTTTTCGTCTTGGGACTAGCACAGGTGTTATTCATCCCTTTAAAGTAATTAGGAGAGCCCTCTGTCCCCAGGAATCTTGGTGGCTGGCTGTCCTGCAGAGCAAGTCACTCTTCTTCCACCATGTCTAAACACATTTCAGGAGTGCAGTGTGTGATTAATAGTACCTAGAGATGGCTGACAATTTTACAGTTTGAAATGGGAAAAATCTACCTTTACTGCCACATTTTCTGTTTTATTGGTGGGACTGATGCTTTTTGACTGGTTACCTGCTCCAGCTCTGGGGTCATTTGATGGCCCAGGGAGATGGGACCATCTCTCTCCCCAGTACATCCCCCTGGGAGTGCTTTGCCACATTGCCTGCAGCACCCAGCCCGTGTGTGCTCAGCTGCTGCTACAAGAAAATGTTGGATTGCAGCAGTATGGGAGCTCCTGGGCTCAGGAGCAGTCAGGCAGGCAGAGAACACAGGCAGGGAAAATGCAGGCAGGAGGCCAAGTGGCCCTGTGGGCTGACAGGAGCTGCTCGTGGTTGCCCTGCCAGGTCTGAGTGACAGCAATGCCCTTGACTTGCCCACTGGGACAAGATCACTGCATCCCCAGCCCTCTCTCAGCAACCCTCAGTGTCTGCCTCCAGAAGAGGTGGGGGAAAGCAATTTTATTTCACACTGGTTTACATTGGGTTGGAGTTTTTTCTACTTAAGTGCCCACCCTGTGCATGCAGCTTCCAGCTGGATGTGGCAATGGGTTGCAGGATGTTCTCTAGATGGAGGGCTGCAGCTTAGCATTTCCTCAGAAAACAGCCTGCTGCAAACACATCAGATACCCTCCTCTGCCCTCTGTCCTGGTACCTGAAAGACAAAACAGAGTCTCAAGATGCACAGCATTTTCTCTAGAGCCTTGGTCCAGTGTGCCTAAAACATCAGGGTGGCTGTGTGGGAACAGCAGCAGTGGTGCTTCTCCCCTCATCTCCCCAAGCAGAGTTGCTGCTGCAGTGTAGTGGAAACCCTGGGGCTTGGCCATCCACCCTTTGCCACACTGGCCATGGGAGGCACTGCTGTCACCTATCATCTCAACCCACCCACAAAACACCATGATAAGGACAGTTGCCCAATATGATGGTTTCTACAAGTTCTTGTTCTGCACTGAGCAAGCTGTCTCTTCTAAACTCATCTGGGCAAGAAAGAGGCATTCCTCAGTCCTTTTATGTCTGGGGCTGCAGTTCGAAATCCCTTAGAGGGCTAAGAAATCCTTCTTTTCTTCATGCATATAGTGTATTTCTTTGGCTTGAACTTTCCCTGTTTAAATGCAGCCTGGTGAGTGCATTAAAAGAAAAAGAAAAAAAAGGAAATCCATGCAAAATATTCCCCTGCACACATAGTCCTTCCTCAAAGAGTAGGTGAGAGAGAGAGAGCAAACCACATGTGACAGATGTTAGTCACGCTGCTGAATGCACTGCTGGCAGGAGCCAAGCCACAAAGGCAATCAGGGAACCCCTAAAATATTGCTGCCTTAGTAGCTTCATCTTCCAGGCAAAGATGCTATTCCATATTGTGGTACATGCAAACTTGCAATTGTTTTTTCTTCTGCTGTTCGTGTCAAGGGAAATCAATTTTAGAGATTAGTAAGATACTATTTACTTGCAGAAAGTGTATTTTTTAAATAGCAATTAATAATTTTACTGAGCAATCTATAGTCATAGTGTTCATCTTGTGTGCCATACAGAGCTAGCAATTTCCTAACTTGCACAGTATTCTGTGCAAGGGTGTATTTTGGTTTCTGCTGCTGTGTCAGACTAATGCCACTGTTGCTATGGTAATGGTGATGTTTGAGTCTGCTTTGTCACCTTTGTCCTGCTATTTTTTTCTTTAAAAACAAATTCGTGTTGTGGAGGCCTGGTAAACAGGCAGAGAGTTTGTTATGAGAGCTCAGCTCCTCCTCTTTTTTCTCTTTTTATAATAGATTTAAAGCAGTGTGGCAATTTCAGAGATGAATAAAGCCTAAAACCAGCAGAACTCATCAGAACTGCTGAAGCCATACTCTCATATGAATGTCACTGCATTATCCCTCTATGGCAGACCAGACATCCTGGTTGGGAGTACTGCAAGGCATCCCATCTTAATTAGAAGATGCCCAAAACTATCAGTCCATCATCATCCTGTGCAGTTTCATGCAAATTTTTACAAATTCTACATGATTTAGAAAAGGTCTACCAAATTTTTATCATCTCCACCATGACCTCCATCATTTTTTCAAGGCTGACTCATTTCCTGCCATTCTCCCTTGTTCCCAGGTATCACTCTCAGGACCATGCTTTTACTTCCAATTAGCCCACAATAAAATGCATTTTGCTTGTCCATGTGCAGCAGGCTGTGTGATTCAGCCAGCCTTTCTGCTTTATTTACCCTCCTGCCTTTCTCTGGGTGTTTTATCAGCAGTGATTTCACATTTATTTCCACATGACTAACAAAGATGCTGGGTAGTAGCTGTGTGTGGCACCCTGAAAAGCCCCAGCAGCAACTTCTGCACCTGAGGATATGTCTGTTTTCTTTGCTCAACATGCCACTTTACACTGGCATTTCCCCAGTGTGGCAAAGTGTACCAAACATGAAGCAAAGCACAAGCTCCTCAACCAGCTCTGGCAGGATTGCTGCGGTTAAGCTGTTTTTAAAATGGATCTCCAGTGGAGTTACTGCACACTGTCCTTGACTGCTGGTGGATGGACAACACGTACTTTAGCATTCCCAGCTTGGACTTGTACTTACCACATATGTGAAACAAATTGGGCCTGAGCCCTTGTTTATTCCTAGGAAAAAAACAAGGAGAAATGGTGAAGGTCAACTGCACTGCTCAGGTGCCCCAAGTGCCTGGCACCCACACCTCCTTTCCACTGGGGCAGCACATTTGGAGAGGAAAGCAAACCAGAGTATGGCCTTTGAATAAGGAATACAGTAAATCCACCCTATAAAAAATTATGAATTTGTCCCTTTCTGAGGAAAGGATGGAACCCAGTTCCCTTTGTGGGCAGGAGAAGAGGCAGTTTCAGCAGGGGCTTTGGGGCTGGGTGGCTGTGCCAGCCTGCACACAGCTCTGGGATGGCGGCAGGCTGCAGTTAGCCTCCAGAGCCTGGAGCATGGATAGCTTTACACGTGCAGCCAGCATTGCCCATACTCTCCCTGAGCCAGGGTTAGAAGTCATGGAGGTCTAGTTCACTTTAAGCTTTATTTTGTCTAGGAATTGCCAGTGTTTTCTTCTGAACCACGTAGGCTTCCCACCCACGAGGCCTCCCACTGGTGTCATTTCTTGCTCTGGCTCTCTGTGCTGTGCTACAGTAGCAGGTAGCATTGAGGGCACAGCATTAACACAATGTGCCTGTGGGGCTGCAGCCCACAGATGGGTATGTGCCTGCTAATAAACCTCCTTTGCCCCTGAGATTCCTTGCCTCTGCAAACAGAAAGGGGGAGGATGACTTTCTGGCAGAGGGTCAGGGACCAGGGTTTCCCACCCGTACTAGGTACCGGTGGTAGCGAGCTTATTATACAAGAGTGTTTATCATTCCTGAGCTGTTCATTTGAGGCAAATTGAACGACATGGCAATTACCCCCAAGGTGCCCAGGGACCATTTGTGGTCTCTTGTGTGCAAATGATACGATGAAACTGTTTTGGAAAGCAAAAGAAAAAAGAGAGTCTTTATGTCCCTCACTATCTCGAGGCCTTCTCGCTATCTGCAGGCGGTGTGGCTACAGGGCACTTTGATGTTTGTTACACGTGCAGCAGAGGCATTGGCGGTGCCTGCTTTTGTAGCACCAATACAATATTAACTGCAGCAATTTAAGATAGCCTGTAAAGAAATCTTGAGCAACTGGCTAAGTCCAGAGATACAGTCACCGTTGCTGGTGCGACATTTTGTCCTAATGGGATCAAGGCCGCGGTCTGCAATCCTCCCTGATTCTTCCTAAAACACAGTCGGCAGTTTTTAAGCAGTGTTTGCTCCTCAAGGACTCATAAAAATCACCTTTTAAGATGGGGAAAGGCACAAATCATAATGAAGTTCTGGTTTCCAGTAGTCTCTGTTTTTTCTAAAGCTTTCCTAAGAACTGAAGGAAAATGAGGGTTTCAGCAGAAGTGGCCCCTGCTTTTTCAAGAATGTAGAAACCAGATAATGGTAAAAAATAATTTTAAAAAATCACTCTAAACATTTACTTGTATCAGTGCATAAATATGTCAACAGTGTTTTGTCTTCTCTGTCATTTCTGAATAAATACCAGGATCGTGAACATCAGAGCTATTAACACCAGAACAGCTTTATTAGACTCAGACCCGCCTGCGTCTTGAAATAAGACCACCTTTAAGGGAAAAGAGGGGGGGAAAAACCTCTTAAAATCCACCAGATTTCAAGAGAGGCTTTTTCCCTAACTCATTTGTAGCTGTACCCTGGCACAGGAGAACTAGAAGAGAACTCGGTTTCTCCAGATGGTTTGCTGAGTGTACTGAGCATCACCATCAAGCAGAGCTTTCCAGCCTGGTGAGCTGCGTAGGACGAGAGAAGGTCACAGGGATGGCCATGCTGGGGAACATTTCTACCACTCCTGCTGCAGCTGGTCACCCACTCCTGGCATCAGGTCACCCATTCCTCTGAAATTCCTCCCAGGCTGCCTCTCCCTGTCAGGGTGGCTGTGGCTGGAGGACCCTGCCACGCTGAGGGCAAACCACACATCCACCAGCTAGAATTCCTTTTGTTCAATCCTCTCTGCTTGTTTTTCCCATCCAGGAAGGAGTAAGTCATGTTTATTATTTGTTTCAGTTATTCCTCCCTTACAAATCAAACAAAAAAAGGTCAACAGTGTTATTTCACCCTGTTTGCTTCCTTAATGTTGAAGTCATTGTTACTGTGGTTTTCCTGGCTCTCAGTGATTGACAGCTTAGAGAACAGCTACCTGATCTGTCTCCTGGAGGTTCAATGTGGTGTTGTCTGCTTCCCTCTGCTTTTTGTTTGTGGTATTTATTTATTTTTTCTTTCATATTTTTCTTTTCAGAAGGGTAAGGCACTGTTTTGTTCCTTTCTCCCCTTCTCTTCCTTCAAAGATGGACTGAAACTTGACCTTCTGATTGTTCATCTCAGATGCTCTCAGGAAAGCTCTGAGTGGTAAATGAGGTTCCAAATGCAAGAAGAGATTACTGTATTTTTCTTTTCCTTTTTAAAATCTTGAATAGATGAAAATAGATGGTAATCAACAAACCTGTGGCTAGAGGAAAAATCCCTTTAACTCACATTTTACTTCAATTACATTCAGGACAAAGAAACACATTGCACCATGTGCATGAATAGATGCTTTATTATTCAAAACAAGCTTCAAAGAGCATTACGTCCCCTATAGAAAATATGCAATCAGTGTTTAATTCAATGGTAGGATGCAAATTTAAATTCCCATAAGGGGAAGGCTGTTAATGCCATTTAAATTGGTTGTAAATTACAGATAATACGCTTGAGACCCGAATACAGATTAGGAGAGTGTTGCTCTACGAATCCAGCCCTGCTTTGGACTTACTAAGTATTTATTTATGGACAATAAGACAGTGCAGGCTTGTTTACACCTATATAGTCATCTGACACAATACATATGCAGAAAAAAAAGTATTTTGTTTTTAAAATACAGAAACTGTTAGCTCCAGTTTGATGAAATTGGTTGTGTGGAGATGCTTTTTGATTGCAACCATGTCTATTCTCCTCTCTCTCTGCTCCAGAGTCATGTGTTTCTGTGTCTTATGAATCACACAGAAATCAGCCCAGAGCAATTCCCATCTCCCTATTTTATTAACAGTGGAGGGAAATCCTGGGTGCCTAGTGTAACCCACTGGTGTGTGCTTGGGACATCAGCCCTTTGCAGGGCTCAGAGGCTACTGCTGCCTTTGCTGGGGTTGGAACCTTGGTCATTTCACTATAGTGGGTCTGGTGTGTCCCTCCCCATGGCCATGTCTGCCATGGAAGGAGCCTCTCAGCAAGAGTTTCTAGCGTATTTTTTGTTTCCAGAGAAAGCAGTGTTCTGTGGCTTTGTCCTTTGTGCACCAAAATAATAATTAAAAACAACCAATGCACTTTAAGACCAACAGCAACAAAGTGTTTAAAATGAGCTGTGTGTCTCACGTAGCACAACGTCTGTTTGCTGTTATTTTCTGCAGTGCGTTTCTTGCCCATTCTTTGTATAAAACAATAACTTGCAGAACTGAGATTTTTTTATTTTGTAAAAGGCAACTAACCAGTCATTTGAGAAGCAGCTCTGCAAACCACTGATGGTATGAACGAGCCTTTCTGGTATGGATCGCATTAAGGCCACTCTAGCAATGTTTTGCTGGGCTGTGTCATGAGAAATTTTGGAGCACATTTCTTTGTGTTGTATGTCCCTAGGTATATCAGTATTTCATCAGCACATTACAAACTGACTAAAAATACTCTGTGTTGCAAAAGCACCACACTTTGTGGTTAATTTATTTCAACGCAGTAGAGTTAACATCCCCAGAGTCATGGAGAAGTGGCCATTGCTCTCAAACACTATTTTACAGAGTGGTTTTTACTTTGAATATGTATGTGTGGGTGGGAGAGTGGAGGGGCAGAACACAACTCTTTTAATTGTTTCTGAACCTTCTGGCTACATCATAGGAAATGCCCAACTCAGTTACTTTAAGTTTACACAAGCGCCTGTAGATTCATCCTCAGCTGACTCCAGAGAGGAAACCATTTACCTACTTTGCTTTCTTCCTACTGTTCTCAGGCCCATCCAGTTCTCTAATACAGATGAAGCACCAGAGCACCTTCTGCTTTTCTGTCATCTTAAGACGCTCTCTGACAACAGATATATCTTCTTAAAGAGAACATAAAGGCTTTTAACTTAAACTTCTGTGTACATTAACCAGCTCATGCTGCTGCAGCCTGGACTGGGAGGGCACACAGGTCTTTCTTGGAACTTTTCAAGTCCTCCTGATCCCAGCTGAGGTCTGGACACCAGTTAGTGGATGCAGTGTAATAGCAATGCTGCCACAGAAAGATGATTTCATGGTATGCGGGGATGATACCATTTCTCTATTTCTACTTGTTTGGGTGCTCTTGAAACCTGTTTGTTGCTCCAGCTAAATCATTATACTGGAAGAAACATATTCTGTAATTTATCTCAAATGACTTCCAGCTCTGTTTTAAGGCCACAAATTTCCAAAATAAAACCCCCCATCTTACACTCCTGATCTGCTCCATTTATTTCTAAATTCATAACTGTACCTATGTCTACAAGAAAGTGCATGTGGTTTACATCAGCCTTCATCAACAGAGAAGCAGGTCTTTTGGTCAGGTTATAAAACCTATATTATATAGCATTAGATCAAGAATAGGTACCCATTGGACTCCACTAAAACCACACTATATGGGATTACCCTTCCCTACTTCCAAGTTTTTTTAATTTCTCTGTTCACATTACTCATTCTTTGAATAGGAGCTACACTGGTTTTGCTTGCTGCTCTTTTTTCCCTAAACACAAAAATGTAGGTACTTTATGGTAATACCATCTTTTGTGACCTACAGACTTGTGATTCTACTAAAAACATGGTATCAAGTATATTTGACAAAACCTGTTTTCCATAAAGTGATGTTGATTGGCATTACTAATGCTCTCATTTTTAATTTTTTTTTTTATGGATTGCATCCCAAATCAGCCTTTCCCTGAACTGTGCCTGGGATTAATGCCAAGATAACCAGTTCAGTGTCTCCTGAATCATTCCCTTGGCTTTCTAAAATATTGGCCCAAAACTTTCTTTTAAGGCCTTCTTGGTCATCTTCTTATTTGCTTTTTATTCCCTTCCCCTACTCTCATTTTTGCAGGATTTTCCCAGGGCTTAAAGATTTAGTTCAGAGGACTTGTCTGCTTTTTTTTTAATGTTACTCTTTGGTGCAAGCTACTTAGGACTACAGATTTTAAATAGTTACAGATTATGAATAACCAGAGTCTAGGATTTCAGACCTGTATACGCTACACGGAGACAAGGCAAGATCTCTCTGTTGAAGTTCAGACATCGATACAGGTTTCATGCTGGACTCTTCCAACACATCCAGTGGGCCAGTTCAGCCTTTGCTTCACACTTTCTCAATGTGAGCACACACACATTGCTGAACCAGCCTGACATTTATTGCTGTACTTTCAGTGCTGTCTTCTGGAACCTGACCATTCTCTGATTGAAGTAATTTTGTTTTTAAATGGAATAATTAGCATTAAAAGCAGGAGAATTTTAGGACGCAAGTTCTGAAGTACCCTGGAACCTCTAAGAGCCAAATTTCCTAGGCTCCTCTAGAGTATTAGTAACTTGAACTGTTTCATTAGTAAGACATGCTTATGTATATTTTCATATATACATCATGGTCGAAAGTGAACATCACAGCAAGGAGGAAGAGAGCAGTGAACATCACAGCAAGGAGGAAGGTTTGACCTTAGCACACAATGGGCTTGATCCTGCACTGTGTGTCACATTGATTTGCATTGTAGGAGATACCCAGCACGTTATTGCCTCAAGGTGCCAGAATCATCTTCCCCAAAATCTGGAAAATTTTATACTATAGTAACTTAACTGCCTCATTTAATTAAAACCTCATAGAAGCAAGGCTGATAGACAGACTACTGTGTCATGGTGGCATTGCTCCCAGACAGAAATGAGTCCCCTGCTGTCCCTCACCCTGCACACCTACCCCTCTCACCTCCTTTAATCATGCTCTTCCTAGCATAATTAAAGGAATTTCCTCCTGAGCCTTGTCAACTGCAGGTATCAATTTGCAGCCTTCATTTGACCGATGATTTAACACATCTTCAGAATGGAACTGGGGCTATGCCTCCAGCGTCCTGTGAGTGCTGCTGCCCCATCCTGCTCAGGGCATACAGGTGTGCCCAGCCTGTCCCCATCTCCTCTCACTTACATGAGTCCATTGTCGTGGAGCAGAGTGGAGCATCCCACAGAAAGGTCAGGTGCTGGTGCATGTCCCACAGATGGAGCAGATCAGAATAGTAGGGGGTCAGGGAGGGCTTGAAGAAGAGCTTAAAGCCCCCCTGGATGCACTACCTGGTAGCCCATTTCACTGTGCACAGGGCTTTCTAGTGTTTATGACTTCATACAGAAAGTCAAGTTTGCTCTTCAAGTTCCTGTGTAAAATATGTGATAACATATCAAGCAGCCAATGTCAAGAGACTTTGGACTATATTCATAAATGCTTCACTAAATCCCTGACAACACAATAAATTATTGCTTCAGAAGTATCTTCATTCACCTGTTCCAGGCAAATGGGAAAAGGACAATCAATTTTTCTTTTTGAAATGCCAGAAATCCTAAACTTATGAAATTTCCTGACAGTCCCTACATTTGCACTGGGATTTTATGAGGTTGTATCAGTTGACCTTCCCCTTTCAGAGTTCAAGCAAGTTGCAAAAAAGGAACTGCAATAAATATAGCCACAGACAGATTTAAGCACACTCTGTAATCCAGAAAATGGAACTTATTCTAAAGGCAGGTCCTTCTGAATTTTTAGTGAAAGAATTGATAGCATTACCCATTGAAATGGAATTTAAATGGAGTTCAGAGGGACAAAGTTTTGTTCTGTAAAAGCCTCTGATTCTGAGCCAGCATCTTAACAAATCTTTAAAGATGAGATGATAGGAAACTTTTGTTTGTTTGTTTGTATTCTACTAAGAGCAGGGGTTTAAGAAAGAAGGAGGGAAGGTGCTGGTGGTACTGCTCCAGTGACCACCTGCAAGCCAGCCATCACTCCTCAATGCTACAGCCATGTGCAGCTCAGAGCAGACTGTGCAGCCATTCATCATATCAAAGCACAGACATTTGTCTTCAATGTTCCTTAGCTTTTCAAGCTCCTTCCTTCTGTCCTTGGTCTGTGTTTTTCTCCTGGAATGCATTTCCCCTTCAGTCACTTTCACACATCCCCCCATGCGTAGGAAAATCCTTCAGGTTTTGCAAAGCCCATTGTTCCCATATTTTTAAATTTTTCTTGAAAACTTTTCTTAGCCACCACACCTACAAATCTCTCCCATCTGGGGCTGGTTAGGCAAATACAAGCTGTGACTTGTGACTTACGTCTTTCTGCAAACCCTCTTCCTTTTATTGTTCCCCCACTTTCCCAATGCAGCTATAAGCAGAATTTGCCTACCCCTTGCTCCCTGCAAATGTGCAGATCTCATGGTAAGGGGACCCTCTTTTCACAACCCCTCTACAAGGCAGTGAGCTCACTGGGAATTTGCACAGTGTATTCCTCTGTCATTCCCATTGTGGAGCCAGAGCAAGTGACCTGGCAGTGTATTGTGCCCCTCCACATTCTGCAGGCAAGCTCTCAGCAATCAAGCAGTTAAAGATCCATCTTTTTGCGAAGTTCTGTTGCTGTTACCATTCCTCACAAATGCCACTTTGTACTTTGGTTGTTGTTTGCAAAACACTAGGTGTTTCGTGGAAAAGCCAAGATTTGGGCAGTGAAGCAAGCCCAAGCAGGCTGCCACCAGGCCACCTTTCAGATTCTGAGGAAGGCACAACTCCAACTCCAACCACCATTTCAATAAAAATCTATGGGTCAAAATACTTTCAGGTGTCTTGACAGCAATGCTGTATGCCAGTAAATAAATCCTAGTTTATAAAACTGTCTGTACAAGCAAGAGGGAAGCCATTTTCCCCTCTGTACTTCATCCCTGTCCCTAAATATGCAGCACACACCACATATATGGAGGTGAGACCTCAGTGATAAATTGCAGAGCAATGTGCTAAATGAATTTGTATTGCACCCCCAACAGCTTCCCCTGCCCTCTGACTTTTATCCCATTTCTCAAGATTTACTCTAAAATTCCTTTGAACGGCCACCATTTAAAAACAGAAAACTAAACCAGAAAGGTCACCATCACCTAAAAAATCCAACTCAATCACCCACTGAGGTTTTTTTTTTCTTCACGCGCACAAGAATTTCCACAGAACACTACATGGCCATGTGGCAAGATGAGAAAGATGTAGTGCTGGACCGGTCACCACTTTCTTTAAACATAACATCACATGACCCAAAGGCTTTTATCCTGCAGCCATACAGAGAAATGCAAACAGAGAGCAAAGAACTGCTGTTTGGACGTGGCAGCCTTTCACCACAAGCATGGCACAAGATGGGAAAGCAGAGAATCCGACTGTGCAATGTTCAAATTTAATCTTTCAGGGAGAGAAATGAAAGGGCTGTGGCATTGGGAAAGAAAGCTTTCCTGTTTCCTAGTGACAATCCATTTAGATCTGGAATAGCTCCCAGAAAGGACTTTAAGTATGAGAGACCTTTGTTTTTGAAAACACAATTTTGGCTCATTTCAGAGAGATTTTATGGTTTTCTGTGGGCATGGATAACTGGATTCATGACAAGTCCTTTTGTATCCTTTATCAGCAAAAGGATACAGAAGCTGTCACAGTACTTTCAAGTTTCCAAGCCCACATTGCTCATTTTTCCCTAATATGTTTGATTGATGTAGCATCACCATTATCTGGTGAATACATATTTTCTTTACATTAATGTAGCACAACCCATGTAATTTACTTGTGTGAAGTCAAATTGTTTCAATTTTTTTTTTGTTCTCTTACGAAGAACTCTTTTACCTCCTTGTTGTGGTTTAACCCCAGCCAGCAGCCAAGCCCCACACAGCCACTCACTCACGGCCCCACCAGCAGGATCAGGGAGAGATTGGAAGGGTAAAAACTGGGAAACTCATGGGTTGAGATAAAGACAGTTTCATAGGGAAAGCAAAAGCCACGCACACAAGCAAAGAAAAACAAGGAATTCATTCACTGCTTCCCATGGGCAGGCAGGTGTTCAGCCATCTCCAGGAGAGCAGGGCCCCACCACGTGGAACAGTGACTTGGGATTACAAAATCCATCTCTCTAAATGTCCCTCCCTTTGTCCTTCTTCCCCCATTTCATGTACTGCATGATATCATATGGTCTGGAACATCCCTTTGGTCAGTTTGGGTCACCTGTCCAGGTTGTGCCTCCTCCCAGCCTCCCATGCACCCCCAACTGCCTCACCAGCATGGCAGTAGGAAAAGGAGAAAAGGCCTTGGCTCTGCGTATGCCCTCTCAGCAGTAACAAAAAAACTGTATTATCAACCCTGTTTTCAGCACAAATCCAAAACATAGCCCCATACCAGCCACTGTGAAGGAAATTAACTCTACCCCTACCAAAACCAGTGCACTCCTGCATTAGACCTCATTGCTGTCAGGATCAGAAAGAGTCAGAGGGCAGGATGCGTCATTTAGCAACAGCCATGAAAAAGCAGGCAGCAGCGAAATTGTACCAATATAGATAAATATCACATATTTAAGTGTGTACCACTACAAATCTCAAGAACCAGCAATGAGCTATAATGCAAATCCTGTGTTGCATGAACTTATTGGAGCTGACATTATCCCTTACAAGTGATGATGTACATGAGCTGTAGTCAGTTGTTTCTATCTATGTTGCACCTAAATGCACTCCAAAAGGGTGTTTGACTACCACAGTCAAGGCACGGAGCATAATTCCACAAAGAGGCTGATGAGCCTTTGGCACTGTTTTCTACAGAATCCTGGAGAACTGGCTGCTCACAGCCTGGATGGGTGCACTGGATAGGATCTGGACAAGCTGAACCAGTGGGTTGAGGCCAATTGTGTGAGGTTCAACAAAGCCAAGCGCTGGGTGCTGCACTTGGGCCACAACAACCCCATGGAGTGCTACAGGCTGAGGGCAGAGTAGCTGGAAAACTACCCCATGGAAAAGGACCTGGAGCCAGCTGAACATGAGCCAGCTGTGCCCAGGTGGCCAAGAAGGCCAATGGCAACCTGGCCTGGATCAGCAATAGCTGGCCAGCAGGAGCAGGGCAGTGATTGATCCCCTGTACTCGGCACTGGTGAGGCCACAGCTCAAATCCTGTGTTCAGTTTTGGGCCCCTCAGTTCAGGAAGGACATGGAGGTGCTGGAGCATGTCTCCAGAGAAGGGCAATGGAGCTGGTGAAGGGTCTGGAGCAAAAATCTGACATGGAGCAGCTGAGGAAGCTGGGGTTTTTGGCCTGGAGAAAAAGAGGCTCAGGATGGACCTTACAGCTCTCTATAGATGGCTGAAAGCAGGTTGTAACCAGCTGTGGGGAGCAGCCTCTTCTCTCTGGTAACAAATAAGGATGTGAGAGGAAATGGCCTCAAGGTGCACAAGGAGATGTTTGGATTGGAAAGCTGGAAAAATGTCTTTAGTTAAAGGGTTGCCAAGCAATGGAACAGGCTGTCCGTGCAAATGGTTGAGTCACCATCCCTGGAGATATTTAAAGGAAGTGTAGATGTTGTGCTTAGAGACATGCTGTAGTGGTGGACTTGACAGTGCTGGGTTAAGGGTTGGACTTGGTCATCTTAAAGGTATTTTCAAAGCTAAATGATTCTACAGTTCTATAATTCTGTGACAGCTTGATGGTGACTGTGACCTGAAGTCATGACAATTGGCTAGCACCACTATGGGCATTTGGAGTTTTCTTCCCTGTTATGGATCAAAGTGAAATGGAGCCGTGTGATTTCCTTACTGCTGGGGACGTCTGTGTCCTTGGAGAAGGGTGAGATATACTTCAAACATCTTTAATAAAAGAAAACTATGATAAGCCATTCTCCAGGCAAGAGCTGTAAATACCACTGTGTATATTGGCTTTTAAAATAGAGACATTAGCCAGAATATCTCAGACTGTGTAATTTAGTGTCTTTTATCATTTCATCTTCTAGTTATAGTACCAAAAGGAGTGATGTCTGGAAGATAAATTTAATTTGCAGAAGAAAATCCCTCATTTAAAACATATTTAATACTTGAATGGTGTAATAGAAAGGCCAGTTTTAATATTTTTCCAAAAATGGACTTAAAAACTCAGTGCTTCCTGAAAAATGGCTGAGTTTTTGAAAACCATCTAATCTTTTACAAGTTCCAGATCTTTCCCTTCCTCAACATCATGGGTAGAAAAGTTATTGCAGTCTGAAAATCCCAGTATATTTTTCATGACACATTGGTGTGCAGCAATGGGTTAAGCAGTGGGTTGTTAAACAAAGACTACAGTAATGGCTATTTCCCAGTAGAATGGTGGATGCAGACTTTACAAGTTTCTAAGGTGAAATTATAACAATGACTTTGACTGGTCAAAGCTCTTGTACTGAAGCAGATGTTCATACTTTAATTCCATGTGTGACATAGCTATTGAACAAAATTAAATGGCAAAACAGACGCAGTCAATATGTGATGTATGCAATTTGATGACCTTATGGAAGCAAGGAGGAAATCAGACTTCACAACTCCTAGTGGTCTTCTCATTGCTGGTGGAAGGTTAAGGCCAACAGGTGAAAAAGATTGGGAGGTTATATTGAAAACAGGGTAGTCTGAATGAAAGAAACATGTAGCCCCTGCCATGCAGTCTATAGGCAACCTGTAATTATCAAAACAGAAACCTGCTTTTCACATGGCAGGTAGGCAACAGATTGTGACAGAAAACAAGGACTATGGCAGTTCTGCACTTAAAGAAAACACAGAATTAAGCCAGGATAAAAGAGCATGTCAAATTAACTTTCTCTTAGAGGCCAGGAAAATAATTTCAGTGACTGACAATGTTAGCCATGTCTGTATGTCCTGGAGGACAACCAAATGTGCAGAGGCACAGCGAGTGAAGATAAGGCCAACCAGCAGGATGCAGGAGGCACCCTAGGCATCCTACTTTTGGTAAGACTTGCAAGGGAGATTGCTGAGGCACTGAAAAATTCTTTACCTTATGAAAAACATTTGCTGAGGTGTGAGTGATAAATCATCCAGAGAGAAATTTGTCCTTGTGATCTGCCATGCAAATCACAGTGAAGTGGCAGGAGTGCAGTGTTTGCTTGGCTGCAGAGCATGAAGGGGACTCAGTCCCCTGTGCCTCCCAACACAGCGGGCCAGATCCCATTTCCTCCCACCATCCCACCTGGTTAGGTGCCAGCGCTGCAGGCAGCATGTGCCTTTGCTACCAGAAGCCAGACTCCCTCCTTGCAGTTGGACTATGCAGGTCCTGACTTTTCCTGGGCTGGCATCTGCCCTTGTTCTTGATCCATCCTGGCTGGCAGCCTACGTGCCCCAGCAGACTGATCTGTGCATCAGCTTATGGGTGCCAGGTACCTGAACCGCACAGGACAAATTTGAAGATGTCCCTTACTCAAACAGTGTAAATGGCCTGAGGTGCTTCAGTCCCTAGTCCCTCTATTGCACCTAGAGATGCCTTGAAGAGTGTGTGTATGTCTGTACACAAATGAGCTGAGTGAATAGAACAGATTTTTGTGCCGTGTGCTCCTGTCTGAGACATGCAGATTTCATATGAGAAAAGTTAGCCCAGAGATAAAAAAAATATTCTCCATAGGAAGGTGTAACCAGAACTATACATCTTCACCTGGCCTGTGCCTCACCTACACACGAGACAGCAGCACTGCTATTTCCCCAGCTCTGCTGGAAACACCTTTGCTCCCTGCTCTTGGAGGAGCATTAACACTTCCTAGCAGTGACTCTCAGCCATTCTGTGCCTGATGGACCCTCCCAGGCTTGTCTGTCATACCTGTAGTTTCTGACACAGGAGCCATCAGCTTACGTCAGCAGTGCTTGTCCAGTCCCTGAGAGCAAGACCTGACATTCAGCACTATTGAATGTCATTTGCTTTCTATTGCTCTGGCCTTCAAGGTCATCCAGTTTTCCTGCATGGTCAAGTGCTACATGCTAACTGGAGTCCTCATTCCAGCCAATAGGAATATGCAAATGTCTGATTAACAGAATGAGTCAGGATATGACATTAGTCCCCAGTGTGTCTCTCAGATCTCACAGCATCATTTCTAGTTCACAGACCAAGCAACTCACATTGTGCTTCTGGAGCACAGGTTTACCATAAGGCAGTTTCTGCCCAAAAATGGCTCTCCTACAGCAGCATCCATGTGCAGCTGGTAACCAGGCAGCTGAGACAGCTGGAGTAAGACCTCATCCTATGTCCAGTTGAGGTGAAATGGACATTGTAGGCTTTAGGAGGGTTTTTCACCAAGTATTTTCCAGAATAATGTTGATGGATGACTGTTATAGCATCTGCCCCCGCAATCTGTACCCATGGGGTTTTACCTGGGGGTCGAGGTCCTTGCCCATAGCACTATTTCAGGGTCCACATGTAGGAATGCCAGTGTTTTAATTAGCCATCCTCAGCACAGATGTAAAAATCCTGATTTAAGACTAGTTATGCCAAAGTAATTATTTCTGAGCCATGGTGGCAGGCAGTCCCAATTAACTCTAAATAGAATATAAATAGCGGGCCTGAGAAAACCTTCTGTAAGGGGAATCTAAGATAGAAAGGGCCAAGGAGACCCCAGACACAAGCGAAATAAATAGGAACCTTTTCAAGCAGAGGATAAGGTTGTGTTATTTCTTCTCAGTTTCCAGCAGCCCAGACTTCTTGAAAGAAGGCAGACAGAAGGTTGGGCTTTCTCTGCTCTGCTGCAGATGCAGAATGGCCTTTCAGTAGCCCCTGCCAAAAAGGAAAAAAAATTACCTTTATTGGGGTTATTTTCCAAAAGGTTGCTCTACTATTGTTTACAGCGCCAATATTCTGGTAGCTGTGTCCCCAGACTTTCATGTTTGGCATGTTTTATGTTCTCAAGAGAAACCCATCAGACAGCAGCTACCCAAAGGAAATCCTGTTTGATTCCTCCCTGGTTTATTCCAGGCACAGCCCTTTGGTGAATGTCTCATACCTTTGGGTTTCCTCCCAGTCCACAGAGCTGGGCTGCTGGGCAGCTGTGTTTTCAAAAGCTAAACATAAAGATGTTCAAGAAGATTTCAGACTCATTAATAATGTTTTACAGTGTTATCTCAAAAAAAAAAAATACTACTTTCCTCAGACATTACAACTAACTTTCTGATTTTAATATACATTTGTCCCATGGGGTTTTCACCCATTAAGATAGATTAAGTGACTATTCTAACGTACAATAGCAGATTTTGCCCTGTGGTTTAGTGGCTGGCTGTGGTTGACTGATACCCAGCCCTCTGAATCCCTGCTGAGTATCTAAGCTCTATGAACTGCAGTGAATGCATTTAATCTACATAAAAAGAACACAAATTGCATGTTAGCCTTTTTGAGCCCAGTAATCAGTTTTACATTTTACTTGGTATGCTTCTCCACAGTCCTAGTGGCTCCAAGGAGGTTCCAAGGATTCTCCCTTTTTTTTTTCCCCTGCCCATCTCACGTAGAAGAAAAGTGTTTGCATTTTGATTGTGCTCATTCCCTGACCCCTGTAATTTAACCATTGTTCATATTTAGTGCTGACTGGAGTCCTGCGGGGCAGCTGATAACAATAATTTGTAATAAAGCATATGCAGGCTCTATTTTTTTATCCTTGTTTTCCCTAATAATGCGAAATTAAATTTATTAATTAAAACAGATGAAGTAAAATAGGATTCCAGGGCTGCCAAAATACACGGATTATCCCAGCCTCGCATTTAGGATGATTATAATATTTGGCATGTATACAGCGCTTCGAAGTGGCATCGCAGTTAATCCTTACCCCCCCGCCCCTCGGAAGTGCGCTGCTATTCCTCAATTTGCGGATGAGGATGCCCAGGCAGAGAGGTTAGCTGCAGAATGAGCCAAAGCCTGCGCAGGCACACGCGGCTTCCTGCAGCACAGCCCCCTCCCTGCTCCCCCCGAGCGTGATTTTGGATGATCCGGAGATTACCGGGGAAGCCTGCATGTCCCCGGAGCTTTTGCAGGGCGGCGGATTTGGAGGCGATGTTCTGAAATGGGCTCGGAGGCGGGGAAGGGGGGCTCAGTCGGCGCTGAGCGCATCCTGGCAGGCCTGACAGCGGCATCGTGTGTAGACCACGAGGTGCAAATCCAGCTCCTCATTCGCCAGCTGCATTATGCAGATGGGGAGCTCATCCCAAAATTATTATAATCCCAAACATATACATGCTCTTCAGGGCTGAGATAAAAAACCAAAACTAAACTAACAGCTGGGGAAAATTCTACAAAATGCTCTTTACACCAAATAGTTCTCTGGCAAAATGTAGTTTCAGCTAAATATTTTGTGGAGTAGGGTTGTTACCAATATTGATGAGACAAGAAAATATTGTAATCTTCCTTCTCTGCTCAATTTCAGCTCAGGTAATTTTGGTATTTTTTGGTCTTTTCATGGACAAATATCCTTTGGTGCGTGAGTGAAAACAAAAAGGAAATTTAACATACCAAAACATGATGTCTTAGTAGCTCTGCAATTTATTTTGGAAGGGTGCTGGATTTTGTGGGACACTGCAGGATGCAGCTCTCCCTGCTGGGGCTCAGGACTGCTCCCTCCCCTGCACTGCAAATTGCAGAATGGCAAACTCCTGCTTCCTGAGCAGCTCTGGTAGAGACAATGGGAGTGTGCACAGGCTGGGATTGAGACTGTCCATGTCAGGTTTTCTTGTTATGATTCGCAGCCTGCAAAAGTCCTTGGCTGCACTTTGGGAGCAGGAAGGCACTGGCATGGGGTGCTAGGAGAATCTGTGTGTGCCCCATCTCTGCAAGTGTTCAAGGCCAGGCTGGATGTGGCTCTGAGACATCTGGTCTAGTGGAAGATGTCCCTGTCCATGGCAGGGAGTTCGAAACTAGGTGATTTTTAAGGTCCAACCCAAACCATTGATTCTGTGATTCTGCAGGGAGAGGGTGGTGTGGAAACATCAGACCTTGCAAAAGTAACTGATTCTGCCTAAAAAACTTGGTTTTACCCTGTTGAGGGGGAATAAAGGGCAACCCTGAAACTGTGGCACACTGGTGAGTCTGCTAAGAAGACTGGGGCAGGCAGCCAGCGCTGCCTTCCTGCTCAAAGGGCTGTGAAGAAAGGACAGTCCAGTCTCAAATGGGGACAGGAGTTGATGGTGGGGGGCAGTCTCTTCCAGGGAGTTCAGCCTGGCTATTCCTCATGCACCACAGGCTACCCAACGGGATGGGGAGTTGTGGGGTGTCCTTGCTGAAGGGACAGTCATAAATCAGCCCATGGCACAAGTTAATGAGGAGCATAACGAGGGGAGAGAAGATGAGGGTGACTGATAGCAGACAAAGCATATGCAACTGAGAATATCTTGTATGGCTGGGACACTGGCTCATAACCTCTATGGGCTGTAACAGATGAGGTCAAAAGGATCATCTCCTTATTCTTCTCAAAAATGTCTATCTTCAGCAAACAGTAAATTCTGGCAGCTTGAGACGGTGAATATTGCTGAAAGCTGTGAGGGCTTCAGAAACAGATCACATCTTTTTTACCCTACAGGAAATCTTCAGAACATCTGGAAGGCAGCTATAAAATTTTCTCTTTTTTTATGTTTTAATTACATTTTGAGATTGTTAAGCTAAGCATTCTCTTCTTTAAAAAGAGAAAACTTCATGCTCAAAATATACAGAAGATGAAATATCTACCAAGAACTGTTTTGGTTAGTTGTCACTTTTAAGTCACTGTATTATAAATAATAGGAGAAGGAACATTAAAACACGGATTTCAACAATTTTCACCGAGAGTCCAACAAAGAAGCAGACTATAGGTGTTGACAAGAATTGCTTAGCAGGGAATGATATTGCATAATGCAGAGCCTGTGAACACCAGCTTTACATAAACTTGTTCCATATGAGACGTTAATCAGGATGGAGAACTGAAGGATCTGAAAACAGTCAACATTTCTCCTTTCAAAGCCCTGATCTTCAGTGTGAAGAGCTCATGCTCTCCCTGTGTGGTGGGAATGCAGGAGAATGTGAGGTAGCCATGGCTAATCAGAGGTGGGCACATTTTCTGAGGTGTGTTGGGCTGAAAGCCCCACATGGGCCTGGCTGAGCCCTCTGAAGGAAGGTGCTTGCTCAGGGTAGAGGTGTGCCAGGAAAATGAACTTCTGAGCCAGGGTAAACCAGACCTGAACGAAACTGGGATGGTGATTCAATGGTAAAAATTAATAAAAGAAGGAGTAGGAAGTGCCTGGGAGGTTTAAAAGGACTAGGGCAAGGGGGAAGCCAGTAGCAAAGGAGACAGAACTACAGATGCACCCGCACATCTTAAATAAATATATGGATTACTATAGTTCCTACAAACTGACTTTGGTGATAAATGAAAATATTCACAATGTTAATGTAATGGCTATATGCAAAATACAAGTGTATCTTCAAATATACTGATATGAATATATTTCATATGCCAATGACTACATATGAAAATATGTAAGCATGATTCACGTATCTTTTGAACCCTAATTTGTAAGGAAGGATTGTTTTTCAGAAACATAAACAACTGTATTCAACTTTTTCCAAGTGAGATTTTGATTTTGCATTTTCAAATTACATTTTCATTGTCATAAATGCAAAATGCATTTGCAAAAAAAAAGCTGTTTGCACTATTACCTTTGTACCTTTGTATAAATATCTAGTGGTGAAATACAGTTTGATTGCAACAGGTATGCTGTTCCCAAGGGAACTGCTGCTTGAAAGGACTTTCTAGCTCTGATTAGACCGATGAGACAATCATTTGCTCTCAGCTTAAGCTGGTATGAAACCAGAAAAAGACAATTGGCTTGAAGAACCTGTGTTACAGCCAGGTGGCAAGCCTCTCTTCCTTGGGTAAAAGGGACCAAACCAAGACTATTATGACAAGAGTGTTGCTCTTACCTCAGAGCAGCACACTGGCTGAATTTGGGGGTCAGATCCACCACTGTGGTTGGTATCCCCTCATGACGTGCTCGTGCCATTCCCATTTAAACCAGCAGTGACTTCATCTGTTCATGTTAGGGGCAAAACTTGCCTTAGACAGTGGGGCACAGCAAGTTCTGAATTAAAATGTCTCTTCTTTTGGTGCTAAAATGATGAAGATGACACTGCCTTGGGAAGGTTCAGGGCACCATGCCCAGATCAGCTGCAGCTGCCATCAGGTGACATCTCCATCATCTGCAGCCCACCAGGGGAGACCACTGGGCTGTGTGTACCCCTGCTGCTCCCAGGACCTGGCACATGGATGCTCCAGAGACTAGTGAGACCTCTCTCCCTCACATCCTCCACAGCCCTCCCCACTGGGGCTGGACCCCCTCTGCCAGTGATGTTACAGTGGGTCAGACCTTCAGTATGTGCAACTTAGGAATGCACCTTCAAGTGCAATACAAAAGAAGTTATCTATTTCTTTTTGTCCCTCTAATGCTTTTGGGATATATTTCTGGAGTTTCTTTATTTTTTTTTTCAGCACCATTAATCGTAAAGATTAATGAAAAGTCAAGCAATCTTCTTTTGCTTAAGCAAAGTCACTCACACATATACTTCCACTAACCACCTCTCAGGGAGCTAATGTTTATATGTGGAATTCTGCAATAGCAGTTTACCACCAGTTTACCCACTGCCCACCATAAATGCCAGTGCATTACTCTTTAAAGTAACATAGTATATTTTGGACTTCAGGAAAGTGAATCTAGAACAATCCCAAAAGGAGAGTGTTTATTCCCACAAATAACTACACAGAGCCATGTGGGAGTGCCTTTGGAGAGCTGCATCTGTGCTCTGCAGAAGGAGGCTGGGGATCAGAAACAGAAGAGAAAATCTCTTGGTTGCATGTCCAGCTTCTCTCTCCCACCCTCAGGACTGTCACCGTGTAACCCCAACCCATGGTCTTTCTCATCTTGCATGGCCACAAACATATGCCTCAGCCTCTCTGCTCTTGGCAACTGTGCTACATACCAGTTACTTTCCCCACGCCAAAAGAAGTCTGAACTGTTTTCCTTTCCCTGACCTTTGGCCAACACTCGCTGTCCTCCTATAAATAATTCCCCACCTTTGTTTAAACTCTTAAACTGAAGGTATTTATTGCTTGTCGTCATATTCCCCTGCATTTTCCTCCCTGCTAAATATAACAGTGATCTCTAGTCACTCTTCATGTCTTACACTCCCACCTATCCATCCTTCCATCTGTCCCTCCTGACCTGACTCCATGGACAAGAAGTGCATTTGCAGCCAACCAACAGGAAAGGGGACCTTATTTCTGGAGAGATGGGGAAGGAAGGGCACGGGGGGGCAGAGGGAAGGATTGTCA
This sequence comes from Irena cyanogastra, assembly GCA_013397155.1. Classification (NCBI taxonomy): domain Eukaryota; kingdom Metazoa; phylum Chordata; class Aves; order Passeriformes; family Irenidae; genus Irena; species Irena cyanogastra. The sequence continues at coordinate 39,075 of VWZV01000534.1, forward strand.
TGCACAGTTTACAGAACACACCAGATCACCAGCATTTTCTCTTGGAGAATAGTGCCTGATCCCATGGAACCCTGCTCCCCACAAGGCTATTATACACAAGCTGCAGGACAGTCAAATTTCATTATCCCTTCTGCAAAACATATGGAGGAAACAAAATGTTGGAGGATACTCCAGTGACAGCTAATGACATTACTGAAATTACTATAAATATCATCTTTAATCTAATCAAAAACAGTATATCAAAGACATTAAAGCTGCAGATGCTTACTGTGCCAGGGGGGAACCAAATGAAGCTTTACAGATGTGTCATACTGTGAAGTTGTATTTGCATAATAGGAAATGAATGCTGGTTGTATCTCAGATTTCTGCTGCTTTTTAAGCCAGGGGGGATCTGGACATTACATTTAGTGAAGACCCTTCCAGGTAGCCCAAGGTTTGGGCAGACAAACAAAAATACGAATTATCTGCAGGCCTGACAAAAAAAATTCTAACGAATGGTCACTTCATCCCCCGCTAATTATTATCTGGGCCACTCTGTCACGTACTTTAATTAGCATCATTTCTCTTGAAAGCACATTTCAGTGAACCAGTGCTGACTGCAGAGCAAGAACCAACAAAGTAACATCAATCAGTTAATTAACTAGTTAACACATTTCCTTCCTTCTTAATTCCTGCTTTTGATTTTCATTTAGCTGCTTTTAGCATCTGAATTTTCAGGAAGTTTGTTTCTGGGCAACCAGTGGTAATGATGTGAGAGAGGGACCCTACCAACGTGACCTTCATGATATTATTTTGCTACTGTAGGGAGAGGTTTGTGCTCTCGTGGGGTCTCTAGCACCATGGGGGACACTTCTGGGAAATAAAAGAACAGGTGTACATTTATTAAATACAGGCAGAATCCTGCTTACTGCTGGAGAAATGAACAGAGACAGCACTACTCCCACCACTGGGCTCAGGTTTCCCCTCCAGTGTTCACCAGAGCAGGAGAAGTTCCCAGGCTTCAGCAAGAGCTGCTTCCTGAGACAGAATATTTCCAAACTGGCAGAGCTACAACAGCCCTGGGCTTCTACTAGCATGAACCAAGACACTCCAACCAGCCTGGGCAACAAACTGCTTCCCCTAGTGTGCTCTCCTGTGTCAACCAAGAGAACTGTATTGCAGGGGCTTTCGAAATCTCATTAAAACAGAGAGAGGGTAAGAGCATTATTTGACCTCATTTCTGAAGAAGGTACAGAGCTAAGAAAATAAGAACCTAGTGAGGTGTTTTTATTTTGATTTAGGTTGTCCCCACTCAGCCATGCCTTCCTCCAAAGACTGCTTAAACCTCAGTGATGTCCTTGCCTGAACTGCTTTGGTCTCCCAGCAGCCCTTCCTCCAGATGCTCTAGTTTGGGTCACGCTCCTACTTCTCTCTTTACTGACATGGGAATAGCACTTGTCTCTGATAAAGCACCTCATGCAGCTGGGTTACATGGAAGGAGGTGTGGATCCAGCAGCAATGTGTTTTATCTGCCCCCAGCCAGCCCTTTGGAAGCAGATTTCAGGGTTTTCATGAATGGACCATGGTGGGAATATGCATTATCACTGCAGAAAAGGGTAATATGGTCCTGGTCACTCAGCATGAGCATGGTCTGTGGTCAATCCTGTGCTCATAAACTCCAGCAGGAGCATTGCATTGAGCAGAACAGCAGATCTCTGACTTCACAAGATGCCCAAGGCTGGATTTCACTAGACTGAACACTAGATTTTACCTGGCATGAGGCCCATAAGTGGTCTCTACTGAAAAAAAATTGATTTTGTCCTAAAAGATTACATGCCTGGATTTATTTAAACTGCCATTTACAAGAAGATATTCATTAAAGAAGAAAACATCAGGAAAAGAAAGAGGTTCACTGGAAAAAGGATTTCAGTTCAGCCTTAATTTAAGTGGAAAATAATGTTTGTACTGCTGCATGGCGAATATATTAGAAGGATTTGACATGAAAATAAAGAGTAGGTTAATGGCAGTTTCATAATCTAATCTGCTGTTGAATTCCGATTTCACCAACCCTCTTTCCTCCTTGGGCTTAGAAAGCCTTTGTGTTTCCATAAACTCCAGCAGATTGAGAGTTCAGAGTTGAAAGCTCAGTGATTTAGATTTGCCATGCTGCTAAATGCTATGGCTTAGGAGCAGTGAATAACTGCAATATGGAGTCTCTTACACACCAGGGAACCTCCAGCTCCTTAAATTGGTGACAATCCATCGGAGGGATTTGCACCCCAGCTCCCATGGGCTGCTGCCTGCATGCCCACATTCAGATAATTCCTCAGAGGAAAAACACACCAGCAATTTTACTTTTAAACATATCTCATTTTCTCCAACTTCAATGGACAAGGATGTCAAAAGGCAATCCCTAGAAATGAGGGTTACATTGCATGGTGCTCCTGGGCATACCCTTCTCTGGGGACATAGGTTGTACACAGCCAAATTCCTCTTGGGAGGATAGGAAGCAGAGAAGATGTGCTGATGTGGGTCTTATGGGGACCCCCAATATGTGAATCTGGCCTTGAGGCACAGCCCATGTCCTGGTTCTCCTCCGAGCTTTGGAGGGATGCTCAGCATGCTGTGCTCCATTGGGAGCAGATCTGAGGTGCAGAAGCACTGCTTCATGTTGTGTTTTTCCAGCTGCGTGAGAGGACGTGAGCTGACTGTGCCTCCCAAACAATGCACTTAACTCAGCTCGACAGAAAATGTTGACAGACAGAACGTGGGTTTAGTACTTTAATAGTTATGGGGAAAGACTGGGGAAGGAGGAGGAGGATGTCCAACTGTTTAGAAGGGGAATATTTAAGGAAGATGCAGAGGAAGAAGAAGCAGTCGGCAACTGGTACGCCTAACCTACAAATGTCAGCTTTACAGAGTGAGTCAGTCTAAAAATAACCTCCAATTGTCTCCCAGCTACTCCAGCAGCACAGCAAAAGCGCAAGTGGTTGAGAAAAATCACCAGAGGGGGGAAGAAAGATTCTCTGTCTGGCTTTTTTTTTTTAATTAAAAAAGCCTATGCTTTTAGAAATTTCTGACTAAAGTGAAGCAAATACTAGGCTCTCAGAAGTCTAGATGCAAGTTAACCTTGTTCAATTGTATTCACTCGATTTATTTTGCCTCTATTTATTTTACCTCTGAAAGGCAGCATAGGTTGAATTCCGGATATTCCGTGGAACACTATAAATGTAAAACATAGATATCCTTGCATAATTGCATGACAACTTCCCCTACACCCCCCCCCACCCCAACTAGACTCCCTTTCCATACTCAATATTTTAAATTAGAATATTGAATATCTCTGTATAATTTGCATACTCTTTTTTAGCTGTCTCCCTGCTCATTTATGCCCTATGAACTATTCTTTTCTATTTTCAGAGATCATTGAAATACAGTTTTTCTACAGCAGCATTAAGCTAATCCATGATAATATTTCAGAATAATTTTTAATGCATGATCCAGAAATCTGCAGATGCTTTTTCCTCCCTGTTGTCTGAAGCCACTGCTCCACAATAGGTGCACACTGGCTTCAAGATGCAGTAAGAGCCAGAACAATGCCAACACTGTTCCACTCCTGTGCACTTCCATTTGATATAGCAAACCAACCAAAAACACAAAAGGAAATATCTGAGACATGTGAACTTGCAAACAAGCAAGCAAAAATGCTATTGAAAGACATGAAAACTAAATACCTCTCCAGTAATATACAGGACTGGTGCTTACCTACAAATGTTCTAGAGATGAATCATACTGCTGTAGATTAGAGGAACTATTTTTCCCATTAATACTACATATTTCTCTTATTTAAGGTCTCCTTTCCAGCATGGAAAGAAGATGTCATGAGGTCTCTCCACTCTGGAAAAGATTTTCCAGAAGCTCGGTTTTTAAACCGGTTTAAAAGCCCGAGTTTTGTTTTTTTTTAAGCCTAGAACATACCAATTTTGAGGCTTGAAAGATTCGTCATCTGCTCTGTTATATTCCCCTTTTCTACTCTGTGACTGGAAAAAAATACACAGCAGGGTTCTCGACAGGGTCTTCCCATATCTTGTAGACTCCAATGGAATTTCCACTTCCATAAGAAGGTCAAACCCAAATGGATCAAGCTTGATGCTGATGCTGACGCTGCTCAAGAAAGATCAGTCTCAAGGATGTGGAGGAACACATTATGAGGCAGGCAGATGGATACTGCATTGGAAATGCCCTGTGTCCAGAGTGAGATGATGGCAGAGGCTGGTGTCCTCCGAGAACCAGGCGCTCAGCTGCTGTGCAGTCATGTCTGCTCCTCCATGATGGGTTTGAGCCAGTGGTAAGAGCGCTCCCTCTTTTCCTAACACCACGTGGGCAGGACAGGTAAGGAGGACATGAATGCATGTCAAGGGGAAGCAGTGACAGACACCTCTAGGCAGGTACCCCCCCACGGGCTGTACCAGGCTTTAGTGCTCTGTGGTCACATGCTGAACGCATCAGAGCGGGGGAATGGAAGGACACTGCAGAACTGATGGCAGCAAATCAAACATATGGGCATGCTGGAAAGAGGTGGTACAAAGCATTATTCAGCTGTTAATGAATCATTTGAATTTTCCCTGGACTCACTGGAATCGGCCCCAGAGATGGACTCACATCATGGCAATAAAGCTAGACTTGGAAAGACCACCAGGTTTGGGCTCCAATTGTTCAATATTTCAATGTGGCAGAAGCTCCATATGTAGCTCAAACATGCCAGATGGCCTAAAACACACACTATCCTAAATACTCCAACACCTCTCTTGCCCTGCAAAGCCACAGAGCACCAGGAATGCAGTAAACAAGGAACTGAATCCCCTTGGATGTGAGTTAGTGACAGCAAAATTGAGTACTCAGTTAAAGAAATCAGTTCTCCAGTTTGTGTGGCTAATTGGTTTGTTTTACTCAGTGATACCCACTTTCCTGGTTCATTTCAATAAAATCTCTCTGGGAGGGCTGATGGCAGGAGGCTTTAGTGACCAAGAGCCAGGGTTGTTTATATTTACATCATTGGTCTGAATCCAATAGAGAGCCTGATAGTGAAAGAAAATATTAGCCATCTGCCCAGTGCTTGACAGCCTTGCTAGCAATAAAACCAAGAATTGATTAGATATGGAGGTTTTCTGAATATCCCTTGCTAGGTTTGGCCTTCCAGTTTGGAGAGGGATGTCCTTGATGAAGCAGAACCATCGGTCCTCTTGCCAGCCTTCCCCATTCCTATTGGACTAGTAGGCAACCCTGGCAGTCTCCACCAGAGAAATACCAACTTGTTACTGATACTAAAGGAAAAATACTGAAGAGAGAGAAAAAATGGCTCTGTATAAGCTGGTGCTTATTCTGGTGATGCATCACACTGTTTTTGAACTAACAGATGCCACACAGTGTCCAGAGCTCATAAAGGCACAGTTGGGAGGTAGACCTTGCCCTTTGCTACATTATTGTAATGGTCTTGCTTGCCAAAACAGAGTCCTCTATTTTAATATCTCCTACTTGCACTTGTGTTTTGTCACATACTAAAATGGCTCAGCTGTAAAGCTAATACTTTATAGACTTAGACCTAGGGTGTAGGTAGCTCCCATGCATGAGCTGTCCACACCACCAGCAGATGCACAGGAAATAGAAGCAGCTGTCTATGGCTTTGCTTTCCCTTTGCAGTGGCAGCTACCCTGGAGGGACTGCCTTAGCTTGGGATCACTCCTCTGCCTAAAACGCTGCCTTTGAAACTGCTGATGACAAACCAGTGGGCTTACATTTTAGTGGCTAAAACATCTATTCTTGGTGTAAATAAGTAGAAAAAACATCTTAAACATGACTCAGAGGGTGGATACACCTGAGAATAGATGGTGTGCTACACTCTCTGGAAGATGTTGGGCTTGTTGCAAAATCCAGCAGCAGGGATGAGTAAGGAGATGTTGCTCCTATACCCAGATAGACAGCATGGCCCATCTCCACACTGCTCACCTGGGAAGCAAGGGGAAGGGCAGAATGCCACACTTTGGGCAGGTGATTTGGTCCCCTTTGTTCTCTGCTCTTCAGACAGAAACCCCTCAGCCCACATTTGTGCACGTGTCTGTTGAAGGGCACCCATGTGCAGTGCATCTCAATAAATAATATCCCTTGCTTCTCACACAGCATTTGTGTGGAAAAAGTTTGCACCACTTTGCTTTTACTCTGTCTCAGCCAGAAAAATCCCTCCCACAAATGATGGACTTGCATCATACCACCTACACTTCATCACACCAGGCAGTAATAAATGCATGGAGGAGTACTATGCCTCAGGACAATTTAAGCACTGTGCAAAGGTCACTCTCTTCAGACCCTAATTGCTCAGCAAAAGTGACATTTAAAATGCATATCATTAAAATCATAACAAATTTATTTACCTCCTTCCTTATTGGGATTGTTTCTGCATACATTACACATTTGATATATTGAGTGCTCTGGAGGTCAGGATGTGTTTGCATCATAAAATAATGTCTTGTGGAATCACGGTGACATGGGCTGCCAGGCTCCCAGTATTACTCATGCACTGACTGCTCTTGTAGGAGCTATCACAAAATCTCAACAGCCAGAGAGGGCCAACAGTCCCTGAGTTTTGTAGGAAGAGAGTGTGGTGGCTGTTTTAAGATGAACAAGTAATATTGCAAAAGTAGCAGGTAAATAATACTGTGAACACTTTTGGACAGGAGGAAGAAAGGTGCAGCAAGAAGCACCTGTGCATGTGCATCTCTGCCTCAGTTCTGAACCATTTGTTCAGTGCTAGTATTGACATAGTGTATCTTTCTTTCCATCATACCTATGTGTGTGTATCGTATCTTTGTCTCAGCAGATGGCATTCAAACCAATATCTTGTAGGAACTGGAGACACTGCTCATCTAACATGACTAATAGATGTTTTCTCTCTCACTTGCCATTAAATGTCAAACACCACTGTTTAGCTTCAGCACCCTGAAAACCACATTCACCATGAGAGCTGTTATCATAATACCTCTGTGTTTCTATTTGCTATGACATGATTAGTTGAAGGCAGACAAGCTAAATGCAAGTTCAATTAGGACAGAATTATTCCAGGTAGCCTCAGTTTTCTCTATTTCACTTATAAGCATTCATTTATTTTGTTCATGAAATTATTTACTTACCTTTTTATGTCCTGTGGAACACTTGGATTTGTACGCCATAGAAGAGGAAAAAGATTTTGTGACTATAATAATGGCAGTTCAATGTCAGTACCAGAGCTGAAGATCTAGCTTGCCTTCTTAACTGAAGATGAAACAAATCTAACCAGTTATTCATCCATGTGCTTAGCTCCCTTCTTCTACACAAAGACAGTGGAGGACTGAGAAGTCATATACTCTACTAAAGCATGCAGAAAATGTTTACTTGCTGCTTTACAAGGACTGAACCAAAGCCTACTGGATTCTTTCCAATCCATTGAATTTTAGTTGTTTGATTTTGGTTTTTTTTTATTAAAGCTGGGAGAATGTTTTTGGCAAACAACAAATTTGTCAAAAAATGTATTTTAGAAGTGACTTGCAGAATTGAGTCCAACTTGGTAAACAGATTTATTTAGCTGGGAAAGAAATAGAAAGCATTCATAAGAACATAACTGAGACTTTCCATGTTTTTCTTTGGAAATTATATATTTGTTCCATGTGTGACATTATTTAAAAGCTATAAAGAGGAATCTAGGTTGGCTAGACTGTATAGAAGAATTTCTTCTTTTTCTTTGTTTTTTCCAGACTGGCCGCTGAACCAACATGTTCTATGTGAGAGTCTTACTCTTTTCCATCCCATCTTCTCTGTTTAAATCACTTTTACTTACTTCTTGCTGCCTGTCTTCATAATTTACAATGCTTTTCCCCAGCATGGATTCAGCATGGATTGAACAGATTCTAAGTTACTAATCTCCAAATTTATCACATCCAAAAGATACCACCATTGGTTGGCAGCAACCTCTAACATTAGAGCCTGTGCAAAATGTAACAAATACTGGTTCTTGCTGTGCTTTCATATATTAATACTAAAACACACTTTAAATCAGACTAGGGGTAAAATCTCTAACTAGTGTGACACTTGCCAATGGGCCAAGTATTATTTCTTCTTCACTTTCTGTAGGGAACAGTCAAGAGCTAAAATGCACTTGTCTTTCATCCATTAGAGAATCTTCAAAGTTGCAACCCTTCAATCCTTCAACGCTGCTGCTGGATAAACCCACGGGATGGTATCCCATGCCTCTGTCAAGCAGGATTCCCTACGATCAAAGCAAGTCAGGTAAGCGAAGGTTGCATTTTTCATGGCTGCATTGACCTGTTGCTGATCCTGGAAAATATGTCAAAAATATTCCCCCCTGAGACCGGGATAAGACCCAAAATTCTGGATTTTCCTGGACATGCTCTTTCCAAGGTCTGTAGTTCAGCAGCCAGAGAAACCTTGCACAAGGATGGAGGGGCGGGGGCAGCCTTTGCAGGTGGGAAGGCTGGCACGCAGAGCAGCATCCTGCCCCATCGAGCCGTCCCACTCCGGGCAAGACCGCGCGGTGACGGCAGCCCCGGTGCTGCACGGAGGGTGGAACACACGAGCGGCTCCCGGGGCCGGCTTGGCTTGCACTACAGACCAGGAGCGAGCTCTGGAGCTGGCTGCCCTGCTGGCTTCGATTGACTGCAGCTGCTCGTTTGCTCTCCGCGAGGCTGCTTCTGGAAAGCCTGTCTGTTTGACCTGTCTGCCTCCTTCCTGACGCGGAGCTTCTTCTCAGCCGCCTCATTTCCTCCCTGTGATCCTCACAGAGGCAGCCTGAAATCTCTCTGCTCATTGGGCTTACAAGTGACTTTCCATCTATTTAATCTATCATTAAAACTTAATCCAAGGTCCTCCCATCGAAAAAAAACCAAAAAAAACCAAAAAAACAAAACAGATCGATGAACAGAGCATTCCTTTCCTTTAGTGATGTTTTCTGATTTTTAACAACTATGCCCAGATACTTGTTTGATAGCTCTAAATCAAGAACTCAATCACAGCCTGTACCAGCCCTGCACAGGAGCTTCCCTGGGATATTGCCTCACTCTTTCTTTCCTTTTTTTTTT